>JAVFHQ010000102.1:0-38887 GCA_035135055.1 Oleoguttula mirabilis | reverse complement strand
GCTTGCCCGCAGCTTTCTCGCGCTTCTTCTTGTCCTTTTTGCTGAGGAGGTAGTCGGCTGGCTCCTCCTGCGGTGTCTCTACAGGCGGCTCAGGTTCGACGGGAGCCGGCGTTGACGGCTCACTCGGCTCGCTATCGAAAGTCACCCCGCGCTTGCCCGCAGCTTTCTCGCGCTTCTTCTTGTCCTTTTTGCTGAGGAGGTAGTCGGCTGGCTCCTCTTGCGGCGTCTCTACAAGCGGCTCAGCTTCGACGGGAGCCGGCATTGACGGCTCACTCGGCTCGCTATCGAAAGTCACCCCGCGCTTGCCCGCGGCTTTCTCACGCTTCTTCTTGTCCTTCTTGCTGAAGAAGTAATCGGCTGGCTCTTCTTGCGGCGTCTCTGCAGGTGCGTCCACCGGGACCTCAACTTCGACAGGAGCTGGCGTTGACGGCTCACTTGCCTCGTTGTCGAGCGTGGCTGCGCGATTGGCAAGGGCGGCCTTCTCGCGCTTCTTCTTCTCTTTCTTGCTGAGTGGCGGCTCCCAGGCAGCTTCTTCTGGCCCCGTGCCCACCGTCTCCTGAGGCTCCGGCTCTTGCATTGTCCTGCCGTAAGACAGTTCTGGCTTGGCCGTTTCCTGCGTGGGAGTCGCTACATCATAAACGTCATCGTCGAAACCACCGGGAATATGCTGCATTTTCTCCTCCGCCGGAGTCGGCTCGTCCGTCTCGCCTTCAATGAACCCCCGAACAGGCGGTGCTCCTTCCGTGCCCGGCGAATCCATATTGAAGCGCCCAAAGCCGATGTCGGACGCGGATTCAGCAAACGGCTGACGGTCGAAAGGAGGAGTCTCTGCTTCGACGTCCTCAGCCTCATCAATGTCGAACCTCGGAACACCATTGCGTGCATCCGACCGCGTAGCGCCTGTCGGCAGATCCTCTTCACGGTAGCTCGTCGTCTTCGTGCCAGAACCGGGCGAACCAGCCTCCACGACGACTTCGTCGAGCGGAGCGCCAGTGGACGACGAAGTCCCAGTAGATACCGGCGCGTCACGAGCATCTATGTACGAGTCACGCTCCTGGTACGAGCCCGGCGAGGGCGGATCGTAGCTGTGAATTTTGTCCTCGCCCCAGGAAATGCTTCGGCTGCGATCGCGTCGGCTGCGATCGCGCTTGCCAGCACCAGGCTCGGCTTGCGGTTCAGCATCCTGTGCTCGCACGAGCGGCGAAGCCGGCAGGGAGTCCTCCTTGCCTCTGACCGAACCGGCAATGCTCTGCGGTGGTGTGGGCGCGATGACATTGAGCGCAGGTACGCCGTACGGGGCATGCCTGCTCTTGCCCTCGGGCTCGTCGTACCTCGACCGCGCCAGATGCGAGCGAACATCCTCGTCTGCGGCATGGTACATCTGAACCTGATTATCACCATGCGGGTCGGCAACCTGCGTCTTGCCGGCCGACGGCTGCGACAAGATGTCCCTTGGTGCGAAGAAGTCCGCTTGGGACTGGGCAGGCTGCTTGTAGTAAGCATCCATGTCCGCGACGACTTTGTCAGCGGTCATATCGGTGTGACGCGCATACTCCGAGTCGCTGCGCTTGCGCTTGAAGAAGTCGCGGTCGAAGATGTCGTCGTCCATGAGTGGTGAGCCGGAGGGCTCCACGGTCGGGGTGATCTGCCTGGCCGCATACGAATCACGGCGCTTCTCGTCCTGGATCGGGTGATGAAGAGCCTGGCCTTCAGGGTAAGCGTCGTGTTCCCGTTCGCGCTGTTCATCCTTCTCCCGATGCCGTCCATGCTCAGACCCAGCAAGCACAGCACCCACGGTAGCTGCCGCGACGGCTCCCGCTGCAACAGGACCCCACGTACTGGCAGACGACTTGCGCGGACTTGCTACATCTCTGCGCTCCCCCTCATGACGCTCGCTCTCCTGGCGCTCGTACTCTTGACGTGCCTGCTCCTGCCGCTCATGCTCCTCAGCCTGACGCTCGTACTCTCGACGTGCCTGTTCCTGTCGCTCATGCTCTTCACCCTGACGCTCGTACTCCCGACGGCCCTGCTCCTGCCGCTCGAGCTCCTCAGCCTCCCGCTTCTTGCGCTCAATGCCAGCCTGCCGCTCCGCTTCGAACTGCACACGCAACTGGCCCTCCCGCTCTGCGCGCTCATTGGCAGCATTCTGCGCGGCTTCCTCAGCAGCCAAGGCCTCCCACTGCCGCCGACTCTCCTCCTGCCGCCGCCCCTCCTCCGCCAAGCGCGCTTGCTCCCGGTGATACGCTTCCTCCTGCTCCCTCCGCTTGCGCTCCTTGCGCTGACGCTCAATCTCCACCTGCTCCCTCCCTTCGCGCTCCTGGCGTTGCCGTTCAATCTCGACCTGCTCCTCCGTCTCCCTCTCCGCAGCCTCCCGCCGCTCACGCTCAAGCGCCGCCTCCGCAGCCCTCCGGTTCTCGTCCTGCCTCCGGCGGTGCACTTCCTCTTCACGCTGCCGTGCATCCTCCTCCTTCGCCGCACGCCCAGCCTCCTCTTTAAGCGCCCGTGTGCGATCAGCCCGCCGCCTCTCCTCATCCGCCCTCTCCCGCTCACGGCGGCGCTCACGGTCCTCCTTCCGCTGCTGCTCTTCCGTAAGCCCGAAGCGGACATTAGACGGCTCCTTGGATCGGCGCCCTTGGCTCGCAATGATACTGCCAGCAGCTAGCGCACCGACGCCTATCAGTGCGGCATCCTGCAGGCCAAAGCTGGGCCTTGTCGGACTAGACGCCGTCCGTGTGGGCTTCGGCCGCTCGTTCGTCTGCTGTGGACTATTGACAAAGGCGGGTGTTATAGGTGCCACGGGTTGTGGATGTTGAAGAGGTCCCGGTCCGGGTCTGGAGACTGGTGGGTCGAAAGAGCCTGGCATGGATACATGCCTAGAACCTGCATCGGACAGTGGCCTAGGGTCAATGTACTGCATAGGCGGCTGTGGCCGGCTCGCCACAGGACCCTCGACGGCCTCAGACCGCAGAGGCCTGTCAGTGTCGTGGAACACCAACCCAGCCGCCGCTCCAGCAGCCAGCCCAGCACCTACCGGACCCACGAGCGAGCCACTAGGCTTCTGTGGGTAGACCGGCTGCTGTGGCGAAGAAGACGGCCGACGTCGCTTCTTGTCCTTGCCACCCCACCGCCATCCCCAAGCGCTCAACCCCTCCCCAGAGGAGACACTCTCCATACTGTGCTGATGAGACAGCCTCGACCCGAACGCAAGGCCCGAGTCCATACTCGACGCATCATCCTCATCCACATCCGACGGCAGCTCATCCTCCCATTCATCCTCGTTCGAAGAACCAGGCGAGCCATGCACATGGCCCGGCTGCGCGTAATGTGTCACTACTTGCTTGCGCGCCCCGAGCTCCGGTCGGCTCGTGCGCTTGCTGATCCTCTGGCCCTTCTGCGCAGCCGCCAACGCCGCCGCCGTTGCGCTAATCCCTGCCACAGTAGCAGCCAGATGCTCATCAGAGCTTCTCCTCGTCGATCTTGTCGAGCGTTTCCTCGTCAAAGGCCGACTCGTATGGCTAGCAAGTCCATCGCCAAAGGCAATATCAGCGTCCGACGACGAAGACGATCCATTGCTGAACGTGAAGAAGCCCCGCTGCTTCTTGCGATGCTCTCTGCTGGGCCGCCGCTGCTTGCGCTCATTCTGCGAAGGCGAGAAGAAGCCGCCGAGGATCCCTCCTTCAGACTCGGATGGCCGATGCTCCGCGCGCGAGCCGTTGTTGCGTGAGCCACTGTTGCGTGAGCCGTTCGGTGATTGCCTACCGCTTCGCCTGGACGTCGTTTCCGTGAAACCAAATATCTCGCCCAGACCAGGGCTATGGCTTCTCGATCGACTGCGAGACTGGTGCCGGACGAAAGCGCCATTCTGCTCGCTTCCACGGTGGGACCTAGAGCTCCCAGCCATTGCAGAGGCAGCCGTAGCGCCCAAGGCAGCTCCAGCAGCCGCAGACATGAAGCCGCTTTTCCGGTCTCTCGAGCTTGATCTTGAGCGGTGGTGCCCAGTCTTACGCCTCTCGACCCTGCCATCCTTGGTGCGAACGGTGACATACTCTTCCCTCGGCGGTCCGCCCACAACGCCATGCGAGGACCGTCGCCTCCGCTCCCGCGAAGAGCTTCGACTTCTCCGCCTCGCCGCCTCGCTAGCCCGATGTCCGGACTTGATACTGTACGTATCATCGAAGTTCTTCCGATCGTTATACATCGCATTCGCACCGGCAGCGAGCCCGGCAGCAGCAAGTCCGGCGCCAATCAACTCCGCCTTCCCTCCACTCTTCCCGGAGGAGTAGTATCTGCTCTCCTTATCCACCCTCGTACTCCCACTCCGTCGCAAGGACTCACTGCTGCCCTTCTTGTACAACCGCTCATTCGACCTCCGTCTCCGCAGATCTTCCGACGACTCACGCCGGCCGGCTTTGTGGTAGTGATGCTGTCGCGGGGCCATGTAAGGAGAAGAGCGCGGGTCGAAGCAGTGCTTGCAGACACCGATGTACTCGGTATACTCCTCCATCCTCTGCACGTCCTCCGGCGCCGAGATCAAGTTGAGCAAGCCGTCTTTCAGACGTGTCATCGGGCCTTTGTGCTCGTGGAACTGATATTGCTGGTCCATGCCGCCGCCGTTCTCGTTAATGTACGGCCTGCCTCCGAGAGCAATAGGCGGTCTCGGTGGGCCTTGGTTACCACCACCGCCACCGCCTGCATAGTAGGATGACGAGTTCATCTGGGATGAATGTTGCTGATGGTGTTGATTCATTTCGTACGCCGCTACTCCGGCGGCAGCGGCACCTGCTGCATACAATGGCACGTTAGAGTTAGTACGGGAGGGGTTCTTACCTGGTATCCCTTGGCCCGGCCGAGTGGGTTGCGATGATGGTCCGTAATATGATCCGTTCGCGCCACCGTCTGCTGGTCGAGTGGGTTGCGTGGATCCGTAATGTGATCCGTCCCCACCGCCCTCCGCCGGCCGATTCATCCGAGCGGGCCCGTAAGAACCACCGTTCGCCATCACTTCTCCCGGCCGATCAGCGCGAGGTGGTGTCGCGTAGTAAGCTCCGTCCGAGCCACCCTGCCCCGGTCGCTGGTTCTCCGAATGCGGCGTGTAATAAGCTCCGTTCGAACCAACCTGTACCGGCCGGCCGCCCTCTGAAGATGGCGCGTAATAAGCTCCGTTGATGTCTCCTTGCGCCGGTCGTTCCGGCGCCGTAGAGTAAGCCCTGCCTGCGTTCACTGCCGAAGGTTCACTATCGTGTCGCGCGGGCTTGAAGTGAGGCGCAGACGCGGTCGGTCTCGCGGAAGTGGAAGTGGAAGTCGCGGCCTGCTGCTGATGATATGATGACGTCGATGACGTCTGCTGCTGCAGCGATTGCTGATGTGCAGGAGGCGAAGAACCGCTGGCCAAACCGCCAAGCGCACCAGCTGTCACCGCGGTTGCAGCAGCGGTTGACGCGATCTTGCCCAGCTTCGAGGGCTTGCTGGTGCTGTTGCTGCCCGAGGGTTGTCGCGAGAGCTTGCCGGGCTTGGCGCTGGAGCTGCTGGATGCGGGTTTAGCGCTGCTGGACGTAGTAGGCTTCACCGACGACGCGTTGTCTGCCGGACCACCCGCATCCCCATAGAAATCGGCCGCCGAGCCATGTCCAGTATCCTGTGCCGGCTGCGCCACCGCCGAAGCCGCGACCAAGTGCGCATCCGGATTATGCAGCATGTTCGGCGTGAGGGGGCGTTTGCCGGGCTGATGATGGACCGACTGCCCTTCATCGAGGTAGTACTCCGCCGCTGCTCCGTAGCTGTCCTCACGGGTCGGCCCCAGTTGCGGCCGGGCATATGTCATTGGGTTCTGCGCGGGGAACTGGTGCGCCACATCCGACGACGGTAGAGCGCCCGACATGACCACCTCGTCCTGGCGCGGCGGCAGAGGTCCCACCAAAGCACCCGCGTATTGTCCAGGGAACTGCTCGAAGCTGCCCATAGCCGGTAGAGCCCTCTCGCGGCCGCCCATGTCCTCCTCCGCCCGCGACTGCCCGCGCGCCAGCTGATCTCTCTCCCTCTCCCCCTCCCTATAGCTCGCACTCCCACCCTCCCTCCGCCTTTCCTCCCTCCGCCGCTCCTTCCCTTCCCGCTCCCGACTCCGACTCCGACTCCGCTCATTTCCCCTCTGTGACCGACTCTTCCTCCTCCGCTCCCGACTCCCACCCCTCTTACTCCGCCTCTCACTCCGCGCATCCTTATCCCGCTCATCCTCCCAGTCCTCATCCTCCACATCGAGCGCCCGCACCGCACTCTCCGTCAGCGCACCCATACCTCCACCCGTCCCCGCCCTCGAGCTCGGCGCAGTCACATACACCGAGCTCCTCCCATCCTCCTCCCCATGCACGCTCCTACTAGATCGGTGTCGCCTGCTCCCGCCATCCTCCTCCCCAGCCCTCGCGCGCGACCCAGACGACGTGACAGACTCGTCGGCGCGGCCACTGCTGCTCTTCTTGCGCCGCCCGCCCGCCACACTCGCACTCCCGCTCTCACTCGGCCCACTGCGGCCGGTGAAAGCTGCTTTCCACATGCTATCGATCGTAGGTGTTGGTGGTGTTGGTGTTGGGGACAGGTATTTCCCGTCTCCTAGCTATTTCGCCCGTCGCAAATCTGTCGCGCTACACAGTATCTATGGTGCGCCCCTCGTCCCCGGCGGGTATCCCGATCGCAATGCTTGGTGCGCAAAACACTAATCCCGCGCGTCCGTAGCAGCGGCGTAGCTCTCGCGTCGTCTTCGCGTGTGCAAATGTCGGTCAATCGGCAATAAACTCGCGGGTTATCTTTAATCAAGATGGCAGCACAGTATGTAGTGTCGCATATACAACAGCAGAATCAACGCTGCAAGTCATCGCGCGGGAGGGTGTGGCACCGGGGGTGTGAAGGTTCGCTGGCGCAATCCGAGTGGTGCGGACAACTCATCGCTGCATTAGCTGCGTCCGACGTGCATCCACAGATCGACGACCTAACGCCAAGCCAATGGCTGGGTGGCAACTCGGCGCTAGCGGCGGCGCGGTTCAGCTCGTATGAGCATGCGGATTATGTGTGAGGATATCAAAGCAGATGAAGAGGTGTTTATAAAGGTCATGCAGTGTGAGGAAGAAGGTGCAGGTATGGGTAGTTCACAGATTTTCATCGCCTAGAGCGCTGTAACTACTACCCGGACCCATCTGCGGTCCTCCCCATATTGCTGCCCGACCTTTGCGAGGAACACCCCTGTGCACTGGTCCATGCGAGCAAACGCCGAACGCCTCGCTATCCTGCCTCCCATCCATGCAGTAGTAGTACAATGCGCCGAAAGAGACTCTCGGATGGGAGCCCGGCTATCCACCCACCCAAGCCAGCGTGTTGCCGACCGAGCGGAAGCTAGTAGAGGAGAGTCCTCGCTCGACAGACTGGGCGCCCCGTATTGCCCCTTCAGCGCTATGATATGACCCTTTGGTCCCCTCTTAAACCCCACCGTACCTCTTCTCCAAGCAGAGACCAGCAGCACACCCTCGCTCAATGCACAGGCGCGCCAAACTGCGCCCGCAACGCTAGAATCTGGCCCCGCGGCCCCTCCTCCAGCCCCATAATCTGCTCCCGCGACATGGCCAGTACCTGCTGGATCAACGCCGCCTGCGCCGGATCAGCCGCCATCTGCATCGCCGGCGCCTGCTGTTGCTGTTGCTGCTGCTGCTGGGGCGGCGGGGGCTGGTAAGCCGACTGCTGTTGCACCGGCGGCGTCGGCGCGTAGTGTGCTTGCTGCGCCGGCGGTTGCTGCATATATTGCTGCTGCTGCTGCTGCGGCGGCATGGATGAGGGGGGTGGAGGTTGGCCGTAGGGTAGCTGCTGCTGCTGCGGTGCGTACTGTGCTTGTGGTGGTGGCGGTTGCTGCTGGTAACCGGGCATCGGCATGGACATGGGCATTGGTGGCTGCTGTTGTTGTTGTTGGAGTTGCGGCGGTGGTGCTTGCGCACTCTGCGCAATCAGCGAACCCAACACACTCGTATCCACCAACCCCAGCAACAGCAGCGCCTGGAAAATCGCATACCCCAACTGCGGAGCTTGCGCCAACAACGCAGCCGCTTGCGCCGGGTTCGCATTCGTCAGATTCTTCATCTGGCTCAGGATCTCGAGCAATTGCGGCGGCGGCACCGTCGCCAACGTCTTACTGATCGCATCCGGCGCCGTCACGCCAGCCGGGAGATCCACACCGGGCGGCAACGGAGGCAGCGCGCTCGGATCCGCGGGCGGCGGGCCCCCATTCATCTGCGGTGGTGCACTGAAGTGTGCCGGCGGCGGCGCCCTGCCACCACCATTATCCCCATCCCCGCCATGCTGCTGATCCCGCTGGTTGCCCTTGCCGCCGCCATTGTCATTGCTGTAGTCCACCCGCAACGTCCTGCCCATGATATCATGCTCGTTCAGATTCCGGACCGCCGAGGCCGCGGCGTCGGCGTCGGTGTACTCGAGGAAGCCGAAGCCCTTGGGCCGGCCGGTCTCCTTGTCGTAGACGAGGCGGAAGTTGACGACGCTGCCGACTTGGCCGAAGATGCTGCAGATTTGCTCTTCGCTGACGCCTGGCGGTGGGTGGGTGGTGTTAGTAAGGGTAGTGGTGATGATGATCTGCACGTGATGGGTGAAGGGAGTGGGTTGTACCGTATGGGATGTTGCCGATGAAGACCACTCGACCGCCCTTCTCGCGTGCCGCCATCCTGCCTGCTGCCGCGCAGTCGCTTAGTGTTTGTTGGGTCGGCTCGATGGAGAAGGCGCGTTTGTGTTTTCGTGTTCGCGATGAGGTGAATATTCGGGGGTTTGCGCCGATACCTAGGGTTGGTTGTTTTCAATGTCGCTTCCAACGAGTACGAGGCAAGGGGCAAGAGTTCGGTATGGTCGATGGCGAGTATGAGAGTATCGTGTGCTTTGTTACGTGAAGCTCAGCTTGCGGTTTCATGCTGGACATTGAAGGCTTGAAGCGCGGGCGACGCTGATTGGTCGCACGCGGGGATCACTCCCGAACTCGAGCATGTGAAGGTCGCTCAATACACAGCGTGAAACAAGATCGGTAGCAAGCGGAAGAGAGGGTCGACTGATGGACTGATCGGGTTCGAGGACGACGATGATACAGCGATAGCACGCGACCATGTTCACCTTCACGCCCCTCCTCGGCGCGCAGTCGGCCTCGCCAGCCTCGCAGTCCCTACTGGAGCTCGATGGCGGCGTCAAGATCCTGGTGGATGTTGGGTGGGACGAGGCATTCGACGCAGCGACACTGCAAGCGTTGGAGCAGCATGTGTCCACGCTCTCCATCGTCCTGCTCACGCACCCCACCATCGACCACCTCGGCGCCTACGCCCACTGCTGCAAGCACATCCCTCTCTTCGCCCAGATCCCCGTCTACGCGACCACCCCCGTCGTCAACCTCGGCCGGACGCTGCTGGCGGACTTGTATGCCTCGTCGCCGCTTGCTGCATCGATCATTCCGACATCGACCATCGCTTCTTCGCCAACCTCGTCCGCGTCCGACTCCTCGCCCAATCTGCTTCTCGACCCACCCACACCCGACGAGATCGGCAGCTACTTCAGCCTCATCAATCCGCTCAAGTACAGCCAGCCCCACCAGCCCATCCCGTCACCCTTCTCCCCTCCGCTTGCTGGCCTCACAATCACAGCATACGGCGCAGGGCATACTCTCGGAGGCACAATCTGGCATATACAGCACGGGCTGGAGAGCATTGTGTACGCGGCAGACTGGAACCAAGGCCGGGAAAATCTGTTCTCGGGCGCATCATGGCTGAGCGGAGGATCCGAGATCATCGAGCCTCTCCGCCGACCCACTGCCCTGATCTGCTCCTCCAAGGGCGTGGAGAAGAGCAGCCAGCTGTCACGCAAGAAGCGGGATGATACGCTCATCAGCCTGATCCGGGAGACCATCGCTCAGGGTGGCAAGGTGCTGATACCCACCGACTCTTCCGCGCGTGTGCTGGAGCTATCCTTTATCCTGAACCAGACCTGGCGCGACAACATCGACGGACCGCACGCGGATACGTACAAGAACGCGCACATCTACATGGCGAGTAGGAGCAGCACCAGCAGCGTGCGCTACCTCAACAGCATGCTCGAGTGGTTGGACGATGCGGTACGGGGCGAGGCGGAGGCGGCCATGACCAAAGGTGAGGCGCAGGGCAAGGGGCAAGGTAAGGCGATGAACCCTCTAGACTGGAAGTATGTGAAGCAGATCGAGAGGCAGAGCCAAGTGGAGCGGGCGATGAGCAGGACGAGACCGTGCGTCATGCTGGCCAGCGATTCGAGCATGGACTGGGGCTTCTCACGGCAAGCACTGCAGACCCTGGCCGCCGACCCCAGGAATCTGGTCATCATGACGGAGAAAGTGGCCAAGCTCGACCAGATGAAGAGCAGTGTCGGCAGGCAACTCTGGGACGCATTCCAAGACCAACCCGGGCACACTTCGCCGCAGAGTGGCGCCAAGGTCGTCAACGGCGACGGCATCACTCTTGAACTACGGGAAGCCAGCACCGCCGGCCTAAACGCAGACGAGACGGCACTCTACCAGACTTACATGGCACGGCAACAGCAAATGCACAGCACGCTGCAAGGCGACAACACCCTCGCCGACCCAACCACCGCCGGCATCACCGAAGAACAGCAAGAAGAAGAGGAGGAGTCCTCATCGGAAGATGAAGACGAAGACGTCGAGCACCAAGGCCGCGCGCTCAACCTCTCCGCCCAACTCACCCAATCCAGCAAGCGCAAAGTCGGCCTCACCGACGCCGAACTCGGCGTCAACGTGCTCCTCCGCGCCGGCAAGCACGTCTTCGACTACGACGTGCGGCACAAGCGCGGCCGCGAGAAGCTCTTCCCCTTCGTCGCCCACCGCGCCCGCACCGACGATTTCGGCGACCTGATCAAGCCGGAAGACTACCTGCGCGCCGAGGAGCGCGACGAAATCGACGGCGTCGACATGCGTGGGGATGGCGCGAAGCACGAGACGGCTGTGGGCCAGAAGCGGAAGTGGGACGATGCCGCCTTCTCTGCTGCTGCCAATGCCAAGGGCCGGCGGAATTCGAAACCGCAGAATAAGCGGCAGCGGCAAGACAAGCAGCAGCAGCAAGGCAGATCCAAAGGCCACGAACCCGACGACATCGACGCGGCAATCGCGCGCGCCACTGGCCAGAAAACGGGGCCCGGCGAGAAGAGCGGCGGCGGCGGCGCCAACGGCACGCTCGCCGCGCAGGCCGAGAGCGATTCCTCCTCCGACGCCGACGATGATGCCGAGAGCGACTACGAGCCCGAAGACGCCGTGTCGGAGGGTCCACGGAAGCTGGTTTTCACGACGCGGAGTCTAGCGCTGAAGTGCCGGCTGGCGTATGTGGACTTCGCGGGCCTGCATGAGAAGCGGGATCTGCAGATGATCATCCCGCTGATCCGGCCGCGGAAACTCATTTTGATTGCGGGGGGGGTGGGGCAGGAGACGAGGGGGCTGGCGGAGGAGTGTCGGCGATTGCTTGGCGGGAATGGAGCCGCTGGAGGGGGGGCGAGCAGCAGTGGCAGCAGTGGCAGCGAAGTGTTTGCGCCGGTGGTGGGGGAGGCGGTGGATGCCAGTGTGGATACGAATGCGTGGACGCTGAAGCTGAGCCGGGCGTTGGTCAGGCGGTTGGTGTGGCAGGAGGTCAAGGGGTTGGGCGTGGTGGCCATCACGGGCCGGCTGGGCGTGGAGGATGTGGGTGTGGACCAGCCGGCTGAGGAGACCTCCTCAACATCAGCAACATCACCCGACGAGAACGCGAAGAAGAAGCTCAAACTCCTCCTCAAAAGCAGTGGCGACGAGGACACCACCGACACAGCGGCCCCAACCTCCTCCTCCGCCAAAAACCTCCTAGCCGTCCAACCCCCCCTCTCGAACACGCCCGCGCACGCAGCGCTCCCGGTCCTCGACCTCCTCACCAACACCACCAGCCCCACCAGCAGTCCCTCTCACCACCACCACCCCACCACCCCCTCAGTCCACGTAGGCGACCTCCGCCTCGCCCCCCTGCGCGCCCTCCTCGCCGCCGGCGGCCACACGTGCGAGTTCCGCGGCGAGGGCACGCTGCTCGTCGACGGCGCGGTCGTGGTGCGGAAAGCCGCGGGCGGGCGGATCGAAGTCGAGGCGGATGTGCGCGGGTTGCTGCCGCCGGGGTGGGCGACGAGGGATACTGCTGGAATTGGGGGGGGTGGGGGGGAGGGGAATCGGGGCAGTTTCTTTGCGGTGCGCAGGGCGGTTTATGGGGGGTTGGCTGTTGTTGGGGGGGGGTTGAACTTGGTTTGAGGGGATGGGGATGGGGATCGGGTGGTGGGGTGTGCGGACATAGGGCGCGTGAGATGTGGACTACTGTGCAAGCTAGATACCCGCGGGCAGATGTGCTTGTTAATCATGATATGCTTGTATGTATGACTAGCCGTCGTTTGGATCCCGCTCCTGCACACCCCCTTTACAAAAAGTCATTGGCTGGCTGGCGGTTCCAAGTCGGGGTCTGACGGTGAATGGCCCGGCAGCATCCGCAAGCCGCTCGCCGATCTTTGACCCGACATCTCGTCCTCACTACGGCAGCCTGCTTATTCCCCACGGGGCAGCATGCCGAAGTGTGGACAGTGGAGAAGGGTCAGCCGGCAGCAACACGGACATGCATGTTGTGCTTCTCACACAGGGTAGGGAGCCGCCGCATCCTGCTGCAGGCCGCTCAAGCCGGTCGTGATGGGGAATAAGTATCGTGCTCTTTCCCTCTCCTCCCCCCTCTCCAACGCGATTTCCATCCGTTCTAGCTCCCTCGCCAACCGTCTGGCCTTACACTCAGCGTGCTCACCGAACAACCAATCGTGCTCGCCCATCATGGCCGGAGACTGGTATACCTTCGGCGTGGCCCTGTTTGCCGCAATCGGCACGTTTGTCTACCCTCAACATCTAAAGCCCCACACTCGCGAGGAGGACGCGTGCGTGAAGCTGATTGATCCCCTGCCCTGTCTAGCTTCCTCTTCGGCTTCGACACCGGCATCGCCACCACAACCATAGCCCACAAAAGCTGGGTGGCCTACATGGACCACCCCTCCAAAGGCCTCACCGGCGCCGTGGTAGCCGTCTACATCGCCGGCGAGGCCGCGGGAGCGTTGACGCAGACTTTCGTCGGCGACCGGCTTGGCCGCATCCGCTTCATGCAGATGATGTGCTGCTTCGTGACCGTCGGCACGGTCATCCAGACGGCGTCCATCAGCATGGGCATGTTCCTGGCGGGGCGAGCGGTAGCTGGCTTTGCCGTCGGTGGGCTGGTCGCCACGGTCCCGATCTATCTGTCCGAGATCTCGGCGCCACATCAGCGCGGGCTGATTGGCGGGATATCCGGCTGTGGAATCAGCTTCGGGACGATGGCGTCGAATTGGGTTGGGATGGCGTGTGGGTACGCTCCGTATGGGTATGTGGCATGCTCGGGCCTTCGTCTACCTGACCAGCAACACTGACAAGCGCTGGTACTAGCGCCACACAATGGCGCCTACCCCTCGGCGTCCAAATCCCCTGGGGCATCATCCTCTTCATCGGCCTCGCGACATTCATGCCGAACTCCCCTCGCCAGCTGATCCGCAATGGCAGCGTCGACCAAGCGCGCATCGAGTTCATCAAAATCCGCCGCGACCTGCACTCCCACGAAGCGCTGGAGGAGTTCGCTCTCATGCACGCCCAGATCGAGTACGAAATGGAACGCGAAGCCAAGTCGTACGCGGAGATCTGGAAACTGTATCGCCGCAGAGCCATGGTCAGCATTGCCGTGCAGACGATGACATCCCTCACCGGTGTCAACGTGATACAGTACTACCAAACGATCCTGTACAAGTCCCTCGGCATCGACCCAACGACCATTCTGGCGCTCGCGGGTGTCTACGGGACGATTGCCTTCGTCTCGAACTGCCTTACTACTCGCTTCCTCACCGATCAATGGGGTCGGAGGAAGATGATCTTGACTGGTCTGGCCGGCATCATTGTCATCGAGATCTACGCTGCCGTCATGCAGCTCGAGTTCCAAGACGGCAACAATAAGATCGGGAAGGGCTTTGCGGTTCTCGGGATATACCTGTTCGTACTGACATACTACGGCATGCTCAACAGCACAACGTGGCTGTACGGCGCGGAGGTGCTACCCATGGCTCTTAGGAGCAAGGTGATGGGGCTTGCCGCCGCCAGTCACTTCATTGTCAACGTGGCGCTTACGGAAGCTGGGCCCAGTGCTTTCGCCACCATCAAGCAGAACTACTACTATGTCTTCGTGGGCTGTACCTTGTTCTTCCTGGTTATTGCATACTGCTACTTTCCGTAAGTCGACGGCCGCCATCAATCCGTGATCGTAGAGAGCTGACGTACTTTGCAGTGAAACCAAGCACAAGACGTTAGAAGAGATTGCTGCGGCGTTCGGGGATAAAGTCGTCACGCTCACGGAGACGGATCTGACAGTGGAGCAGACTGTGTTCGAGGAGAAGGCTGCCGTAGGCCACATCGAGAAGATCGTGTAGCTGCTAGGTTGGTGTAACATTACATAAGCTAGTCGGCGGATGGAAGTGTTAGCCGCCGGCCTGTCACTACCCTGTGCGGCGCCACGCGCTCTCTTGTGTTCTGCCACACTCTGCCATAACGCCTTTGTCAAACATGGTTGGCATAGCTGACATCCCCCCAAACTCCACTTAGCCAACCCAGTACCACCTGCCACAACTGCGCCTCGGCACCAATCGAGCAGTGCTCACCAGCGCCAAGGCTTGTGTTGAACTGGTGCCAGTAGGTGAGTGCCTTGCCGTTCGGCCTATCGGTAGTGAGCATCTGGTAAGCTGTCTCAGGCTCTTCCAACGTCATCGTGTCATCTTGGCCCTTGGCCACAAAGACCGGTATGGACAGCTTCCTCACGACGTCCTTGCTCATGGTGATCTCACCAAGGCGCGTGAACCAGTCGTAGGGCGAGTGCGTCTTGAAGGCGAAGAGACTCCAGTCGATCAGCCAGCGAAGCTCGGTTGGGTACGCGGTATCGGCCTGGATGTACTCTATGATCTCGTTGAAAGCGGTCGCGTTGGTGGCGTTGAAGGGCGCGATAACTTCAGCCGGCAACTGCTCTTCAATGACCTGCTGTATGCTGAAGAGGCCATCAATGGCAACTACCGCCGAGTACCGGTCGTCGTGGGATGCCGCGCGGGGCGCTAGTGTGCCGCCGAACGAGATGCCCACAAGTGCCACCTTGGATATGTCGACGTCCGGGCGTCCGCTCAGATAGTCCATTACCGGCGATGCCACAGTCCACCAGTCGGGAATGAACCCGATATCCTGTTGTCGACGAACTGTAGGTTGGCCCGGCCCTTCGTAAGTCACACAGTTGACACCACGCTTGAGAATCTCAACGCATGCGTAGTGGTAGGACTCTTCCTGCGCGCCATCGTAGCCGTTGCCGACCAGGACCGTGGGCAGTGACTCGTTGCAGGCCGAGGCCTTGTAGAACACACCTATGGCTTCGTAGTCGCCGATGTTGTCACTGTAGGTCTTGAGTGAGAAGCGCTCGGCAGGCGCGGGTTCCAGTAAGGCGATTGCTTTGTCGAAAGAGGCCAGCTGCTGCTCCCACAAGCTGTAGATCCGTGGGTCGCTCCAGTTTCCATGCAGGAAGAAGTCCGCCCCTCGGTAATAGCTTGCAGCGCGAAAGTACGCCTCTCGGGCACCCACTGGATCTTTCGTGGCATTGACGGCCTCTGCAATGCCATGAATGTGCTCGGCCATGGTATAGAATGCACCGTAGAAGCTTTCGAAATCCCCAGGTACAATCTGTGTTGCGATGCGGAGGATCTCTCCCGTGTTGGCGCCATTGTTGTTGGCGAGAGAGAGATACTCTTCGAGGATGAATGCGAACTGGGCATCGGAGCTGAGCTGGAACATTGGGGCATCCGTGGGAGAGTAGGGTGGCGAGGATGTGGTGTTCGAGGCGGCGAGCTGTGCGGAATCAGTTTGGGCTGCCTTGCGGACTGTTGTTCATTGCCTCACCGTCAGAGCAAAGAAGCTGCTCAGCGCGAGGGGAATGCGAATGGCGAGCATATTGCCTGGCCTCCACTCAAGATGATCGCAACTCGATTGGATGTCTCTTCTCGCAAAAGTCGAGGGATTGAAAGGTGCAGGCTGTACAGAGGTGGGGAGAATGACCTACAACGAGGGAGACCGTTGCGTTTATGTAGCAGCGAACAATCCCTGGAGGATGCTGTTTACCTTGCAAGCCACCGGGCTCGCATGTGGTCTGTAGGCAACATTGTGACCATCTCCGAACTGCCGCCTACCACCGCGCCACGAGCCTACAATAGATAGTACTGCACGACTTGTGCTAGTGGAGGCTCAGAGCTCGCACTGTTGTCACTATAAGCACGGGCCGCCAGCGAACCCGCCATCCTCGAATTATCAGCAGTGCGAGCGCAGCGCCTGCCGGTTTAGTATCAAGTTGCGACTGAGCTGGATCCTTACTCATATGTACGAATCCTCCAGGCGCGGGGAGAACCATTCGTGGTGGTGAGAAGGATGCGGGCCGAGCCGAATACATAGCTTCACGGCCAGCTTCAGCTTCGGAGCTCGGATATAATAAGCCACGCAAGCGTTCCAGGCTTCCAGTAGCATCGAGCTCTTGGGTCCCTGTACAATAACACCCTGTCTAGCATTGACAAAGGTCGGAGTATGCCGGGAGATATGTGGGATGAACAGGATGAAGATGAATATGGCATGCCGATCAGGCGGAAGGACGGTTCATCACTGTGGTCGCCTCGCCGAATCCGCAGATCTGGACCCATAGTCGGTTTTCTGTTCCTGTTCCTACTGTATTGGAAAGCCTGGCCAGCGAGCACGAGGACGGACTGGTCACGCTATGCTTACGTCTCATACGCGACCGATGACCACAATCTGTGCAATGTATGGGTGGACTACTCGCCAATGGGTGGCGATATCTGCTAACCGTGCATTCAGGCCTTCATGGTGTTCGAAGCGTTACACAGACTTGGGAGCAAAGCGGGTACGCACACGGTCGGCCCAGTGTCTTACGATCGCCAGAGACATACGCTGACCCTTTTACTTTTTACCTGCAGATCGCGTACTGCTGCACAACCCTGAATGGCCAACGAGGTCTCAGGGTGGCTCCGGTCGTAATAGTGAGCTGCTGACGCTCGCGGCGAAGCGCTACAATGTCAAGCTCAAGCCGGTGCGGCTGCTTGACGAACGAGGCGAAATCACATCGACAAATAGCCAAGGCTTCTCTACTTGGGACACGTCGATCACGAAGCTACGTGCTTTCGAGCTCACACAGTATGATCGTGTGCTGTCACTCGATAGCGATATCACGCTCTTCCAACATATGGATGAGCTTTTCTTGCTTCCTAAGGCCGCCGTGGCGATGCCGCGAGCCTACTGGAGCGATGTACCGCCAGAACAATGGCCGCTGACCTCTCTTATGATCCTCCTCGAGCCGAATGCAACGGAACTGAAGGGCATGCTGGATACGTTGCACGCCTGGTGGATGGACCCAGTTCAGAACCGCACCAAGAAGTACGACATGGAACTCATGAACCATCGCTTTGGATCCTCGGCCATGGTGCTACCTCACCGTCCCTACGCTCTCCTCAGTGCAGAATTTCGGCGCCATGATCACTCCGCTTACCTGGGCACTGCCAACACCCCTACCGACGAGAAGCCCACCTGGGATGCGGAAGAGGTGCTGAAGGAAGCCAAGCTCGTGCACTTCAGCGACTGGCCGCTGCCAAAGCCTTGGACCATGTGGCCTCATGATGCAGTGTCGGAGATGCAGCCGGACTGCGACATGCTTGACGTTGGCAACTACCAGTACTCGTGCCGTGAGCGAGAGATCTGGAAGGACCTGTACAACGACTTCAGACGGAGGCGAAAGGAACATTGCAAGCTGTTGAGCGTTGCAGCGCCGAATTGGGTGGCATGGTAAGCAAACAAGATGGTGTAATCGTAACTCGAGACATGAGATGTGTTCTGACCCCGTGTTGCAGGAAAAAGAGCGTGGGCGCGGCATAGCGACGAGGGTGATACTCCGTTCGCGCTGCGCAGTGTATTACATAATGTTGGCCACTGGTGACATCTGTCTGCCGTGTACACATACCGATGGTCGTCTAGATTGCCAGGCGACCACTTGTTCATTGCGAAAGTGGTTGGTCAAGAGATAGAATATAAACCATGCCTTTGTCACATGTGCACAAATCAAACGCCTCAGCCGAAACATTCAGACGTATTGCATAACTGAGGTGGACTCAAAGAGCTTCGTTCAATCCGTGACAGACACGAAGCACGTATACAAGACTTTAATACAGCCAAGCGATACTGGTACCTTCCTTCTCGATCCTTGCTATAGCCCCACAAATGCCCCGGGGTTGTTCCGGCTTTGGCTCGTCGTGGAGCGAAATGACGCGTTCCTTACTAACCTACAATCCTCGACCTGTGCGACTCCAACATCACTTCACTACCTCCCTTCCTTTCACGTCGTCACGCCACTCACACACGCATCGAAGAAGAGGTGCTCAACCTCTGAAGTTGGATACACCGTCCGAAGCCAAGAGACTTCCTTACAAACCCATCGAACCCAGTTTCGGACTAAACTCCAGTACCATGGCGGAAGTAGTAGCCGCTGCGTGGGCCGCGGAGGAAGTGGTCTCCACGACCGCCCAGGCAGGATTCGCGGCGTACATGATCGCGAAGCCAACCATGCCGCTGAAGGCGACCTTCACCCAGATCGCCACATCCTCGGACGACGAGACGCGGTAGGCTAACGCCCTGTTCATCGCCGGTGCCCGTCCACTGCTGATGTCTCCGCAGTCTGTCGTTAGCACGAGCAGATCATACTCTCTCCATCGTGAGCAACAGGGCATACATCTTCGGTGGCGAGACTGCCGCGGCGAAGCTGGCGAGTAACGACATCCATGCCGTGACGCTATCTTCATCGGACAAGCCGGAGCCGGACTACTCAATCGTACCTGCCATACCCGATGTTGAAGGTGGCAGGGTGCCAGCAGCGCGGAAGAAACATGCTGCATGTGCCTTCAACGCTTTTGTGGCAGTCTACGGCGGAGTCGACGAAGGTGGCGAACTCATCGATGGAGGCTCACTGATATGGCTGTATAACACCGCCAAATCGACATGGGAGACGCTGGAGCCTTCAAGCACTGCTGCATCGCCAACCGCGAGAAGCGGCGCAAAACTCTTCAACCACCGCAACAACCTCATCCTCTACGGCGGCCACGACGCAAGCGGTGCTGGGCTGAAAGACGTGTGGGCATTCAACTACGCGGAGCGAACCTGGACGCAGCGCCCGGAAGCCCCCGTCTCGACACCCAACGCATCCCTAGCTGACGGCGTGCTATACACCGTCTCCGGCTCCGACAGCATGAGCAGCGACCTCCACTACCTCCCTCTATCCGCACAAGGCGAGCAGGAAGCCTCCTGGCAGACCGTACCATTCCCAACCAACCCGCTCACACCCGGCCCACGGCCGAGAATAGGCGGCGGTCTGCTACACGTCACCACGGGCTACGGCCGCAACTACCTCACCTACCTCTTCGGCGCCCGACAAGCCGCGGGCGCCGAAGCCTCCTCGACCGAGAAGCCGCCAACGGCGGAAGAGGCGACGAACGAGGACCCGCAGTACTGGAGCGACATCTGGACGTACCAATTACCATCTAGCTCCCCAGAGGCCAAGCTTACAACGAACTTGTCTGATGCGATCAAGCCTGCGAAGATCAAGGATAAGATACGCAACGCTCTCGGTTATGACAGTGGCGGGCACAGCTGGGGCGAGGCGGAGGTACAGCCGCCGACTGATCTCGCCGCAGCGGCTGGAAAGGTGCACCCGGGTCCGCGTGGGTTCTTTGGGTGCGATGTCATGCAGGATGGGCGGAGCTTGGTTGTGTGGGGCGGCGTCAATGCGAAAGGGGAGAAGGAGGGGGATGGGTGGGTCATCAAGCTGGAATAGTATATCGCCGCGGCGCTTGCAGCGGCAGGTAGGAATCGAGCGAGGTCATGACGCCTTGCGCTTCATGCATGCATCCATACACCTGCTTAATGTGGCCCGAGGGCCTAGCTACCAGTGATGTGGAGGACGCGTGCTGCCAGAAAAGCTCAATGTAACACATAGCGAGATCGGGCTGCCGGGAAGCGAAGCTTGCACACCATGCATGGTCTATCGAATCAAGCCACGGCGGCTCCTAATGCACTCCAGACTCCACACACTAACGTCACTGTTCTCAGAAACTTTGCCAGCACCAGTGCAGCAGTGCAGCAACAGCAGCGCAAGACGCGATGCCAATGTGCAGCACGCTACGGACACTACTGACTCCGCCCGCTAGCGTCGTTTGACCGGCCAGCAGCCTACAGCCTCCTATCTCCCAGACCGCCAAGGTCGAATGCCCAAGCACAGGATCGCAGCCCTGCGCGCGTCATCTCCTCCCTGGCCAGCCAAACCCGAAGCGCAAAACAATCACTAACCCTACCCCTCAGCAACACCGCCCCACCCGCCCTCGACGCGATCCCTTTGTTAGTACACAACCGCCATCGGCGAGCCGTAGAGGAACATGGTTCCCGCCGTCCACTCCAGCAAGCGCCACAAAACCTCCACCATGTCCTCCTCGACCTCGCCCGCCGCAGCAGCCCAAGGCCGGCCCTGCAGAGTGCGGCTGAGCAGCACCGCCTGGAAGCCGACGCGCTCGGGCGCGACTTTGATGATGACGTCGAAGGCCTCCGTGAGCGGCTGCGGCCGGCCTTCGACCGCCACGCCGAGGGCATAGGCGTGGGCACGGTCGTGGTAGAGGGCCGTTGCGTTCGCTGGAGGCGGAAGCACTCGATGTCAGCAACGGTTCGAGCTCGCCAGTGCCGGGGCTGTGCCCGCGGGCGGGTTCGTTCACTAATGATTTGCTGGCGTAGGCCAACAATGTCGTACGAGACGGGCGTTTGGGGGTCGAGGGTGGACATGGTTGCGGTAGGTCGTCGAGATTACGTGGGCCGGGGCAGATTTGAGGCGGAACGGCGTGATGCGCTTGGTGTTGGTTTGGCTATGAGTGAGGAGTGTAGTGGAGGGGGCAACCACGAAACTTGGTGCGTCTCTTCCCATGATATATATACGAAGCATCACATACAGCCTTTGCATGCTTCCCACTGGGAATCCCCGGCACCCCTTACCCTCGTGTCTGATCGGTGTAACCATGCCGTTCCACGAACATTTTCAGCAGCGGTGGCGCGGAGCGAGGGCAATGATTAACATCAGAATGGACGACGTGTCGCCCTGGCCTTTTGCTTTCGCTTTGGGCCCTGGGGCCCAGCGAAACAAAGCCGCGCTCCTCGCCAACGCCATAACCAGTTGGGCGTTGCGGAAAGCGGCAGATACCAGGGGTATGTATGGACGGATTCGGATGTGATCAGTCCAGTGGCGCCCGAGCAGAAGCCATCTGGAAGCATTGCAGGTCGCACGCACGTGCATAGCTGTGAGTCAACAGTGCAAGCTGTCACCTTATGCACACACCGCCAGACGGAATCACGACCATCTGGCCGTTTCTTCGGGGGGGTACAGGCAGATAGGCAGGGGTGCGAAGCCATGTCGTGCAAACGGTCAGCTGCACGATCCCTGCCCGGTGGCGCCCGGCCCGGCGTGCGCAGTACATAGCCGGGGAACAAGGCGTTCATGTCAGAGCTGGTGCAACATGACCTCCTCCACATTAGATGTGCGTTTCCCGGGACGGCGGGACAGGAACCTGAACAACCCCAGGCCCGCTTTTTGCCAGTCCCAACACACCGCAGCTTTCCGCTCGCCCCTTGTTACGAGTGACTACCTACGCTACTCCCGCGGCCCAGATTGCCTGTCGCGTTTTACGCATCAGGAGGATGCGAGGGCAACCTGTTACGCGTATGTCAACGACAAATCCCGCGCGGTCGCAGGCGCGCATTTGACCTGGGTTAATGTGACAAGCGCCCGATCGAGAGGTCCCCAGCGTCGACCCCAAATCAGAGACAAAGCGCAGGGCTGCGCAGTGCGCAGCCCATTCATCCTCTGCAGTACCCCAGCGAACCCCTAACCAAGTCCCAGTGCCGGATCTCGCGGACCCAGCCCGGCAGTGGAGGAGGTGGAGGGAAGTGGAGTGAAGTGGCGTGCCGTGCCGTGCAGTGGAGTGGAGTGGAGTGGAGTGGAGTGAAATGCAGTAGAGTGGAGTGCCAGTCCTCGCACCAGCCCGCAAACCCCGACCCCCTGCCGCAGCCGGAAGTCCAAGCAAGCCTCGCTCGTCCACCGTTATGAACCTGTCAGCCCGACTCACGATCCCGTCTGCCGAAAATGGAGCAAGAGCCAAGCCCAAAGGGAAAGGGAAAAGAGCCTTCAGCAAAAGACCAGGGGAGCAGGAGGCCGCCATGGAAGCCCTCCCTTCCTCTCCCCGTTCGTTCGTGCGTTCGTTCCGTCTTTGTCTAACGGTGGTCTATAATACAACAGGGCATGAAGCAAGAAAGGGGGCTGGGCCGGGCCAACTCCACACCAGCAACCCCCTCCCTCCCTCTGCAAAGCGTACAGTCTGCCCAGCACAACCTCCCTCTCTCCCTCTTCCTCACTGGCGTCCGCTGCTGCAGAAATGCCAAACAGGCACGGCACAGCACCTGCATGCCATGCGCACATGACGGATCCCCCTCGTGCCCTCGAGAGCCAGAAAAAAAAGGAAACCCCCCGCCCTACATCCCCTCAAACTGCCCCTCGTCCCCCTCCTCGTCCCCCTCCCCCTCGATGATCTCCTTGGCCAGCTCCCGCTCGCGCTCCCGCGCCTTGGCCGCCTCGGCAATCTCCTGCCGGTGCTTGTTCATCGGGTACCGCATCGCCATGACGCACTCGTCGCGCATCCCCAGCAGCGCCTCGATCCGCATGTGGAACGCCTCGGACGGCTCCGTCGTGCTGTAAGCATCCTTGGCCGGCGTGGTGACCAGATGCCCCTGCTGGTGGTCGAGCGAGGCCTCGATCACGCCGTCCCGGATCGCTTTCGCCGTGATGTACTCGGCCGACTCCTCCGACGAGATGTTCAGGCGCGTGCAGATGTCGCGCAGCGAGATGCGCGAGTAGGAGAGGGAGAGCATGCGCACGCCCGTCTTGATGACGTTTTGCCGCAGGCGCAACGTCAGCGTGTACGTCCCGTCCTGCCGGAACTGCGCCTCGTTCGCGCTGACGCATTTGAGGTAGGCGTCGAGGTCGCCGACGCGCACGGCTTGCACGAGCTTGAAGTAGGGGTACAGCGCGGCCTCGAGCGCGGGCTGGCGGAAGAGGGTGCGCGTAGGGATGTCGCCCATGAGCAGCTCGACGACGATGAGGAGTTTGGTGGCTTGCTGGTAGAAGCCGGCGGCGGGGCCCGTGGTGGGGGACTTGCGCGTGGCGGACTCGAGGTGCGCGTGCGCTTGCGTGTAGGCGAGTTGGATGGCGCGGATGCGGCCGAGGTAGTAGAGGTAGCGGCAGACCTGGTTGTTGGCGGCGCTGGCGGGGAAGTGGGTCTGCGCGACCAGCAGGTCGGCTTGGGTGATGTCCGCCGTGCTGATGTAGTTGCGCAGGAGCAGGACGGTGACGGCGGACTGGGTCTCGGCGTCTTTGCGGAGGACGGCGGAGCGCAGGGCGGCGAGGAGGGTGGGCCGGATGGCGATGGCGGGGGACTGCTTGGAGGGGGGTTTGGGGTCGAGATTCTCGTGGAAGAGGGCGTAGTAGAAGTAGGCCTTGGCGCCGATGGAGTCCATGGTGCGGCGGTTGAAGGAGCGCACTTTCTCGACGAAGTTATCGCTGAACTGGGCGCCCTTTTTGTACTGTTTCGTGTCGTAGAGGTAGACCTGAAGCCAATCAATATTCCGTTCAAACACACGTGATGGGACGTCTATCTCACCTGCACCAGCACGCCCAAGTACGCCCACACCTCGGCAACTTCCACGATATCCGGGTCTTTCAGCCCGTCCCCGGTCTCCCCGTTCTGCACGTTCTTGTACTGCTCTGGCAGCATCGTCTCCAGCACCCGCCGCGCATTATTCGTGGGCTTGGGGAAGGCGGTGCGGATGGCGATGGCGATGGCCTCGGGGAAGTTGGGCGCTTTGCGGATGGTGGAGATGTTGCGCAGGGCGCGCAGGGTGAAGCGGGCGTCGAAGGCCTGCACGGCTTGGTTGATGAGGTGGAAGTTGTTGGTGATGACTACACGACACGATCAGTATGGCGAGTTGGATGGGTGTGAGGCTGCGATGGCGACGTACTGCGCTCGGCGGGGAGGTCGGGTGCTGGGCCGACTGTTTCCTGTGATTTCTCGCCGTTGACCGCGTCGACGTCCATCTTGTCGGCCATCTTGGCTGTGTGTGTGGGAGATGGTGAGTGATGTGAGGATCAAGGCGTGGTGATGTTGCGTGCTACTGCTATACGGCTGAGGTGAAGCAACGCCGTCTCGGAGTTCGGCTTGGCGTATGGAGCTCAGACGTCAGCATCACATGCAAAGTCGCGTCTTCCCGAACGCGTACCTACCCATTACCACATCACAAAACGGGCGAGACATAACATATCAGGAGGGAAACGAAATACGACGATAGCGAAAAGAACACGTATTGCATTCCACGATGCCCTCTCTCCTCACCTCTCACCTCGACCAGATCGCCCTCTGCAGCCACTCCATCGCCCAACTGCCCTTCCCCGGCCCGAAGCACTTCACCAACGCCCTCCTCTCCCCCGCCCACGACATCACCGCCCTCATCCGAGACACCGAGGCACACGAGCGCGCGCTCTTCCATCTGGCCCCACCTCCGTTGCCGACGAAAGCTCCCGACTTTGCTGCCTCAGTAAATGTCGTGCCAACATCAACTACAGCAGCGAGACGGGCGACGGCGTACGGTGGGGCGCGGCAACCGAAGAGCAGGGCAGTAGCCGCTGTGCTGGGCGGGGATCTGTATCAGAAGACCAGACGGGCACCCGCTGATGCGCCGGGGAGGCAGAGGGGGGATATCGATGTGGAGGTGCTGCTGGAGGGGGCGGAGAAGCTGGCGGCGGTGTAGTACGTGAGCGGAGTATACACCGGTTCGGTGACGTAGGCATGGCTAACGGGGAGTGTTAGTCCCATACCAGGCGCCTCCGACAAGATCGACGCCCTACGGCGACGGCACGAGCAGCTAGCAGCCAACATAGCGCACTACGAAGACCGGGTGTCACGCAATGCGCAGGAGTTGCAGCTGATGAATCGGCCGGCGAGTCGGGCCAGCTACGCGGCGGCGGGGGAGGAAGATGATGAAGAGGAGGTGGTGGAGGCTGGATCAGAGTCTGTTGACGATGTGGAAGCTGATGCTACCTCCTCGGTGCCCATGACGAAGGCCGATTTGCAGCGGGAGGAACACGAGATCCGGGAGCTGGAGCGCAAGAAGAAGGGGCTGGAGCAGCGCGTGACGGGCATGGAGCGGGATCTGGGCAGGTTGATGCGGTGAGGAGATGCCAAGATGTTTGTTATGATGTGGGCCTTTGCAATCCCGGTCCTGGCCCGTGGTCGATGCTAAGGACGTCATTGCACGACGCCCCATCACTTTCTAACGAGTCACGAGCTGCTACGCACGAAGGATAGCCGGTGCATCTTCTCCTTCGCTCGGCTGGTTCACACGTACGTCGTAAAGCGACGGCATATATCAGTGCTTCCCCAATGGCCATCGAACATGCCATGGCTGTCTCCCTAGCAGCAGATCTGCCTGCCGATCTGGTAGCCTTCACCAACGCCTGCCTTGTTCTGGAAATGCATATCAGCGGTGCGTGCCCACTCCACTGATCAAAGCGTCCGGGGGGGACCGGGACCGGGACCACTGTTTCTTGCCTGCTCACTCCCAGCCCCCATTACCGCATCCTCCTCGGTCGTACCACCCAGTGCAACGCGAGGCCTCCATTGCAGAGGATTGCGCAGATGACACAGACACCGACTAGCCGACCGATCGGGGTTACGGCACAGAGCAGCAGTGGCCGTCATGGACGATCAATGTTGTGCCCGCTCTCGCGGGACTGGCAGAGCTTGAGCAGAGCATGACAGGCTTGATCTTCGCTCGCTCACGCACTCCACTGACTGACTCCGGGACGAGGGTCGGGCTCGTGAGCCACCCCGAATTTTCCTATTGCGCAGCACGGGCGCGTTCACGCCTTTCGAAGTTTTTGGCCCGCTGTTCTCGCGCCCTGAGAGGCCCGCCTCCGTGCGATATGCGTTCCCCGACCATCGCTGTGTCGGTGTCCTGGACTATCATCACGCGGTATTCTCATCGAAGTTGGACTGGATAAGGTGGCGGGGAAGGGCACGAGGGGCGATATCGAGAGGGAGCTCTCTAGGCGGAGACATAGTGTGATTGGGTGGGTGCGTGCGGTGTTTCTCCATGCCACCGTGTGCCCATGGCCGCGTTTTCACGAATTCCATCACGACGGCTGACGCAAGTTCCCCGTCCGCTGTACCCGCTGTAGGCATGTCTCACCGCGCGAGGCAAACAACGCAAGCTTCTGGCTCTGGGGCATATGTTGCAGGAAGCCTTGAAACGGCTACTGCAGCAGCGCGTCTTTGTTGGGGTTGCCAGTGGGACAGGCAGGCCACCGTCCCTACATAGGTAGAGCGCCACCCCCTTCCGCTGCTGCTTTTCCTTGCAGCCGCCAACGACGACATCACGCCGTCAAGCCACCACGAGCAACATGCCAACTGTCACTGCGGCGGCCACACAGGATATCGCTGGGCTGCGCCAGCAGATCCTCGGTAAACATGCACCATCACAGCCAGGCGTGGTATGCGCTCTCACCGCTAACATCGGCTTCGCAGCGAATGCCAAGTACATCTTCCCCCACCACGCCTTCGACTATCCCGGCGATGCTGCAGCCAGAGCTATGCCACTCGCGGAGGTCCTCGATGTCATTGTCCTGTCCGGGGCCCGGAGGAGTCGGGTATCGGGCGAAGCTCATCGCCCGCCAGGCGCGCGATCTGATGCCAGACGTCCTCGTGGCAGGCGTGGCCACGGACGATTTGGCGTTGGCTTTGGGGAACCTGCTCGGTATAATGGCTGGTGTCATTGCGAGGCGACCGGAGTTTTGGACGATGTGACTCTGAAGGCGTTGAGGGCGGGGTGTGGCGGTGGGCGTTGTGTCGAGGGTTCCACGGGGGTGTGGGCAGATGGGGCGAGGGGTGTATTTGGCAATGGGCATGGAAGGCAATGGGGTGGCGCGGCGGAGCGTAAGACGCGACGGGAGTCTCTTTCGTCCTATGCTTGGGATGGACATGGGCCTATGCTTGCCGGGCAATAACAGCGCCAATCCACGAGCTAGCCGCTGGCACCTGCTAAGGCAGGCGATTAACAGGGTCTGGCGCACCGACCGCTTTCACATGCATGCGCAGCAGGCAGACGGCCGCCTCCTGCCGCCGAGTCACGGTTTAAGAAAAGAACATCCTACTCCTGCCTATATCAAGTCCGTCCCCTCGCCTTTTCGCCTTTTTGGCTTTTACATCGACAAGAGCTGGATTTCCTACCAGCCAACCCCCAAGCACGCGGGATCCGACAATGCTGACGGGCATCATGCGCAGCGCACTGCGCGCCCGCACCCCGTTCCTAAGCCGGCCAGCGTTCCAAGCATATGCCCTTACCGTGCACCGCTCTATAGCTGCACTGGGCCACCGCCGCACCTTCGCCGTCTACGGTGGCGGGAAACGGCTACCCGACGTCGACACCCTCTACGCGGGCAGAGCAACCTGCTGCACGTCAACTGTTACCGATCCGACCTACTACGAGCTATCCCTCCAGCCGGACATGCGAGAAGCCGACTACCTCTACGCAGCCGCACGAGCGGAGGGCCACCTATTCCACGCCATCTCCCAAGAAGTGGCCTCCCAGGTAGGGAAAGAACCCTTGCACGCATCGCCGTCAGCTGCCACGCATGCACGGCAGTCTGATCCATTACTACCAATACCCCGCTAGCCCTCACAGGCGCCCGGCTCGTCGCCGTACCATCACTTCGCCGTCGCGCTGTACACGTCGGGAGCCGGCTCGGCTTCGATCAAGCTCGCCATTCCCTCTTCCGTGCGTCGCCGGCCGGCTGCAACGGTCCTGGACACGAGCGCGCTCAACGAACATGTGGCAAGGCATCCGCACGCCCTGCCGCGTGGACGCGAGCCGTTGTCTGCGCGACATCAAGAGCGTCAGCCTGCTCATCACCGAGTGTCGGCCGATCGACCCGTGGGTTACTGCTGATGAGTAGCCTAGCGGCTGCGAAGCCTCCCTGGCTATTGCAGATGAGGATGCAGGGAGCTAGGGATGGGACTCGGTGGCAAGACAGCACCAGGGTCCAGCAGCGGCCAAGCTGCGATCTTCACTGTGTTGCTAGTGGAGCAGTGTAGCGGATTCACGCTAGGCAGCTAGTCAGTAAGGGTAGGCTTGGGACATAGTGGGCGGGAGAGGTACTGGCGCTGATCGAAGGACGGGCTGGGATCTGGTGTGGGAGGCGATTCTAGCGCACAATCCGCTTTCACACGCTAGCGCACAGACCGCGTTTACATGCACGTTGAGCAAGCAAACGCTGGCAAACGTCATCTTTAACTCACGCACAATCCGATATAAGAGAACCCTTCTTCCACCTGACCTTCACATTTCACAACTCTAGGTCCATTGACCACAAGATCCCTCAACACATGAACCCAAGTGCCAGAGAGTTCCATAGCTCAGCTTCATCAGAGCAACCAACCAAGAACATGGCAGCACCAGCAATGCCAGGCGGCAAAGCCATCGAAGGCCTGCGCCAGCAGATCATTGGTATGCAGCACATCTTACACGACTCCTTACAGATGTCACTAACGCAGCCCAGCGAATGCTATCATCCTTTTCCCAGGCATTGTTTGCACCCACATGCCCAAAGCTGAAGCCTTTGAGGTCGCAGTCTCCACGGCCTCCGAAGGCACGCAGTACGAGGCTTCACTTACACACACCTCCATGCCTTCGCACGCCTACTTTCATCACAGCCTTCGCAAAACTGCTGCCCGCGGCGCCATCAAGGACACGGTGAACGCGGCTCTGTGTAGCTTGCTGGAGGTCACTGCTTTCCTGCTTGAGACGGGGCGCATTCGTGTCCTCGCTGACATTACGCCGCACACTAAGATGGAAGTCCGTGGTGGTGAGGTGGACGAGTCGCTCTTGCACTAGGCGTACGGATGTCAGTCACCGCCAACGGAGGGTTTCACTATGTTCTGGCAGCGATGCATGAAAACGGAAGACTAAGGGTATGAGCTTGGAGTCCGCCGTATGCTCCTGTGTTTCTATAGTTTTTGCTAGCGACGGAACGTGTTGCCTGCTTGCCCAAGAACTCATCCCTCACGTCTTCGTTTGCCACTTTCACGTGCAAGGACCCACATGATCCTCCCGTTACAAATAACCCCAGAGCCGGTTGCGATACTCTGACTGTTTGCATCACCACACAACATTGACTACCAATACACCCTCGACGTGCAAGTCAACATGGTCTTCGTAACAACCAACGGCGACGCTGCCATCGCGGGCCTGCGTGAGCAAATCCTGGGTAGGGCCTTCCAGCTCATAGCTCAAAGATTCGCCGTCACTGACACGCAGCAGCCAACGCCGTTGTCCTCTTCCGCAGCATCGTCAGCAACCACAAGAACGACCTCAAGCTCAAGAGTAGCGAGCCGCGCCCTCCTCCGCCAACCACGAAACCAATCGGCTCCAAATACAGCCCAACCAAACCCTCCACGTCCACCGCACTCAAGACCAAAACACCCTACAATCCCAAGACCAACACAGACTACGTGCCGGCTTCCGAAGCATTCGACCTTCTCGTTCTGAAGGAGAGTGCGCCGACTACTGAATACTGCGCTGTGCTTGCGTACCAGAGTGACGGCCAGGACAAGGCGGCCGCACGTGGCGAGTCGAAGGCGACAGTCTCCGAAGCGCTCGGCAGCTTGCTGGACGTGACCGCCACCCAGCTGAGGAATGTCATGGGTGTGGGGAAGGCCTGTGACTGCGGTCTGTCTGCGGGTCCCGGTGATGGTGCGACTGTGCATGAGACGTCTGTGCATGGCAAGTCTGGTGTCGTCACAGAGGAGTCGAAGGCTTGATGGCACTGCTGCACTCTCCAGGATTCTCGAGATCTCCGTGATTTGATGACGGTATGCTGTTTTCAACAAAGCTAATGAGTTGGTCGAGCGCTACGTCAGGGAGCTCGAAGGCCACTTGTGCTAGGCGTTGGTGGATGATACCGGCACGAAGTATAGTATAAGAGGATGCTTGGATGTATGCCATTCACAGTCTGGAAGCCTGACTGCTTCAGACACGGCTTCCCCATTTCACTTTTCCATCTTCATGTGCCCGGTCTCCATAAGCCTCTTATCGTCGCAAATGCACTTTCTGCGCAAATCCATGGCTCTGTGCAGACCCCATTTTTCCCCATACACACCAACATCTGCTTCTATACTGTGCAGTACGAGGTCTTCCCGCGCTAGAGCAGGGGATGGTTGTCGTTGGCCTGTTCTCTCGATCGTCTCGTGGGATTTGAGTGTGTGCTTGTTGGTTACGACAAAGCTGAAGCGATGCTGCGTACATCTTGGACTCGTTCCTTCCCCTTTTGGCAGTCCACCCCCTTCACTTCCGCTTGTCGCCACTCCGCCAGTGGGGTCTTAGCATGCTTTGCATGCAGTTGAGATGCCATCCGACAGTTGTCACGGAAAGGGCAACGGCAATAGTCTCTTTCGCTCTTGCTTGTTTCCAGATCGTCCCGGTGGAACCACTTTCCCGAACGGCTCACAATGAAGCAGCGAGCTAGCGTCCTCAGTACCCCACCTACCTCTTGTAATTGGACTCTCTCTCACTGCGTCTGCACTTGCTGCCTTGCAAAGCATCACTGACAGCAAGCACGGTCATCGACAATGGCTCCGGCTACCGTTGCAGTGTTCGACACAACCGAGTTGCTCGAGGCGATCCTTAGCCAGCTGAAGCCAATCGATCTACTCCGCAGCCAGAGGGTGTGCGAGAGATGGCGAGCTGTCATCCAGGAGTCAGATATGCTACAGCGCAAGCTCTTCCTCGAAGCACTTGCGAGTGATTCTGTGGAGTTCAACGGGAATCCGACAAGTGGGTATATCCCACCAAAACAGACTGGGATGCCGCTATGCTTCCACGCAGGCGGCGGTGTCTCATTAGATGTTCGCAAGTGTGAGCTCTGTACTGTGGTCAAGCAAGACAGGGTATTGAACCCGTTCTTCGGCCTCGTGTTCTGAAGTCCCTATCACGACAAGGTGCTCATGCTCGATGTCATGCGCAAAAGTCCACCTCACGACGTGACGCTCATACGTCAACTCGAGCCCTTCACCATGCAGGAAGGCGGGTCATGGCGCAGGCTATATTGCACATCACCACCAACGGTGACAGTCGAATGTGCGGTGCAGAGGAGCGACTCCACCGTACACCGAGTCGTAGACATGCAAGATGGGATCGGCGTCCGCATGGGAGACATCGTGGATGCAGTGCGTGGTGATGTACATGCAGTGGGGTGGGACTGGCTGCTATTCGCACAAAGCCTGAGTGCCTTTCTGCCAGGTGGCATAACAGGGATGGGTGAGCGGAGACGACTGCTGATGATACGGACACTAGGATGGTGATGAGCGAGCCCAGAATAGGGCCAGGAGACATGCTGTCAAGGTGTTGTCGGCAGTGTCGTGTCGTTGTTCTCCGTCAAGTTGTTGATATGATACAAACCCAAAGGATGCAGCCATGCACTCACCTCACAGTAGTACAGACTGCCAACGCCTACCAGGCCTCCTTTTCCAAGCCGTCCCACCCCCCCGTCTCAGACCCAGGCCATCTCAGACAATCCCATAAACCTTCTTAGCAATAAAGTAACAGCTCAACCCAAACGCCATCAGCCCCGCCGTGATGCACCAGAACCACGTCAGGTTGCCCTCCATGTCCTGGCCCGGGACCCAGACGTTCATGCCCCACATGCCGGTGATGATGTTCATCGGCAACACGATGGTACCCAGGACGGTAAGCCTGCCGAGCACGTCGGCCGTCTGCTCGGCGCGCTCGTTCATGCGGATGTTGATCTGGGCGAGGTAGTTGCTGTGCGCACGGGAGAGGAGGCTGCGATGGGTTAGTATAGTGGCTAGGTGGTGGGTGTGAGCTAACTTACTTCTCGTAATGCGAGAGGTTCCCCGTCATCGTCACAATGTGATCCTGGATATCACCCAAGTACAGCCCAATCTCCGACCGCGGCGCCACTTCCCAATGCTCATTGCACCTCTTCGCGAAACCCTTGATAACGTCCGCTTTATTGCCCAACAAGCGATAGAGGCCCATAACCTTCTTGCGGCACTCGCCAACACGCCTGAGCATGTCACCGCCAGAGTCACCGGCCGTCTTGTCGCCCTCGGCTTTGATGGCGCCCATGTCGCCTTGCGTTGTCGGACTCACCCCATCCTTCTCCGAGCTGGAAGACTGGTTCTTGCTATTCTTGCTCCTGCGCTTCTGCTCCTGCTCCTGCTCTTGCGCCTCACGATACGCCTGATCCGCAGGGCTCTGGTGCATGTACAGGATATCGTCGTCGATATTGTCCACTTCTTGTTCGATCTCGCTGACCAACGGCGCGTACACGTCCGTCACGTCATCAATAATGGCATAGCTGATCCAGTCGGCCGTCGGACTCATGTAGTCGTTCAGCTGCCGGATGCGTCGGCGCACGTTCGCTGGGTGCGGCGTCATGGCGTTGTGGAAGGTGATCACGCCACTCCGGAAAACAACAATGTAGACGTTGAGCGGCTCCATGTAGTCCTCGCTGGCCGTGTCCTGCTCGAAGGAGCGGTAATTGACGAAGTAGTAGTTCTGGAAGAGCTCCACTTTCTCGCGCTCTTCCTCCATCATGATGTCTTCGGTAGTGAGTTGATGGATGCCGAAGGCACGTGCAATGGCTTTCATCTCCTCGGCAGTGGGCTTGAGGATATCAAGCCAGAAAGTCGGTGCAGCTCCAAATTTCTTGTCTCTTACAAGGCGAGGCGTGCCAGTTTCATTGATATCGGCTGGTGTGTTGGACCCGGTGTTGGCGTTGGACGCAGAAGGTGAGCGCTTCTCAGTCATGACTGATGGCGTTTCACTTGGTGCCCTCGAGCTGTGATGCCCACCCGCTGTCCCAAGTCGCCCGTGAACCCCGTTGGGCGGATGCGACGGGTGGTGCACGCGTGCAACGTCTTCGTCATCCTCATCTTCACTCGATTCATCTAGCTCGATGGGATCGGGAATGAATAAGTCACGGAATGTAGCCCCATCCTGTAACAAGTCGGAGATGGTCCGCGCATGTATTGTGCCAATCGTGCCATCCAGCAGCTCGTTGAAGTAAGTGTACCGGAAAGGCGCATCGTCTTCTTCTCTGTGCCAGGCAGTCTTACCTGGTCGAAGGCGACCGCCAACCATCACAGGCTCGGAGATCTTCTTGACGCGAACGTGATCCTGATACGTGCGCTCCTCCTTCTCCTCCCGAGCAAAGTCTTCCAGAACTTCGAGGTCGGGCCATTGACGCGCGCGTTTACGCCGCCGACGCGTGGAGCCGTGGTCGCTGTGATGCTCGTCATCTCCTTCACCAATCTCCGATAGACCAGCGTCAGCCGGGAAGCAAACGTCCCTCTCGGCGAGGTCGGCGACTGTTGGACGACGCCGCGCGCCATCGCCAGAAGCGCTGGAGTACCGTCTGTCGTGATCGTCAAAGCCATCATCAATTGTGATCACAGCATCGCGGCCTCTTTGGTTGTTAGTCAGCTCGGCAATCATGACATCGTCCAGGTTACCCAGCTTAGGCGAGCCAGGCACAGAGGGTGGATTGTTCACATCATACTCGTCGCTGTCATCTTCCACCGTAGTTTGATGCCGACTACGAGCTGAAGGCTCAGGCCGCTTCTTGGATGAGGTTGTGGATCCCTTGGACATCCTCCTAGGCCTGCCATGTGACCCATAACTGCCGTAGTTGACGGCACTGTTATTGCGCGACAAATCTGGCTTCGACTTGCTCTTCTTGTTCGCGCTGAGTAGTGGCGTGCGGTCGGAAGTGGCCACCTCATCCTCATCCTCGCTGATTGGCATCTCCGGCGCGCGAGAGAGTCTGGAAACCTTAGGCCCACCCCCTCCGCCCTGCGTCGAGACCTGCGAGCCCCGGTGTCTTGCGAATGGCATACTCGGCCTTGTGAATCCTTGCTGCACACTCTGTCGCCGGCTTTTGGCAGAGCCGTGCTCCCGGTGGTCGAGTAGCGCTTCGCTCTCCAGGCTGGTATTGCTTCTGTTACCTGCCTTCGAGCGGTAGAAGCTCGATTGCGTCGCAGACCCACGAGGCACGTCCAGCAAGGTCGGCCGCTCCAGCTCCTCGGTGTCCGCGTTGCTCTCCGACGGCGCGGCAAAGCTCTGCCTGCGGTTCTTCCTCCGGTTCTTGCCTCCACGCGGTCGCTTTTTCTTGGGCTTGCTGCCTGCTTCCGACGGGGCGTTGTTCGGATTAGCTGATGAGGAAGCCGCGCGTTCTGTATGCTGCTGGCTGTTGGATCCGTGCGCAGGAGGTTTGGCCATTGAGTCGGGTCCGGAGACTCTGGCTATGTCGTCGTGGGACGAGGACGCCATTGCGGCAAGTTCTTGGAAGCTAGGAAGAGACGTCGGGTCTCGGGACTAGGTCGACATATGAATGATAACGTCAAGTACTGGTACGTGGGATCGCAGAGGAACGAGCGATTTGTTAGATGCTGCCCAAGCTCGAAAAGATGATGCAGCGCCGTCGGGAACTCGAAATGCGGCTTGACGTGGAGATCCGAGCTAAGTTTCACTAGCGCGTCGAGTTGCAACGGCCCTCCCAAGGATTCAAGGAACCGGACTCTCGGAGACGACGAATAAATGAATGGGGCCCGTTGAGATGAGGTAAATATTGACATGAGGATGTCCATGGACAGTAGAGGTCGAGGGTGGTCCACGATGGGCTTCAAGGACCTAGCCTGGCCGCGTGCAACGCGATAGCAAAGAGGCAACCTTCTTGCGTTGGTCGCGTGCTCCATTGCCGCTTTTGACACGATGAATCTATAATGGGAGTGCACGTAGGGTGGTTGTTTCCACTTGCCTGCACATATGATTGCCGAGCATACTGCTTTGTGACGAAGTATACAGAGTTGATCGAACAGTCGCTGTAGGTGTGCAATGAAGGCATCTATATGTCGAGCCAGGTATGCCAACCTTGATGCTCCCCAAAGACCCCCTTTTCCTTTTTTGCAACCCCCGACATACCGAGTCGAATGTGTGCTGACTATCAAACACAGCAAGCGCAGTCCGCTCTCTTCAGGCAACACCGCTCACAGACCGAGAGTCCTTCCCAGCATCTGAGGCCCAACAGAGTCGGCAGCGGACCTCTCTCACCCATTCCGCCCAGCCCTTTCTCCAGGAACATGGCAACTACGACACCATGCGCACGCCCGAGCCATCATCACTGCGTACGTACTCCTCGCCAGCTCTCCGCATGTCCCCACACGAGGTGTAGAACACACACACAAACTCCACTGCGTACGCTGGTGGCGATGTGATATGCATGTCCTCCCACGAGCCAGCCTTCAGATCATCATGCACTCTGATGAACTCCGTTTGTGTCAAGCCAAGGACCGAACCAAAAAGTGGGTTCATCTTCACGGTGATATTGATTTCGTCGGCGCCATCTGTCGCCCACCGTAGCATCGCCTGCCCGTCCTAAAAGGCATATCAGCATCATCACACCTCCACGCCATCGGGGTATATTGGTGGTACCTCCGATGCGGACTCGACGCAAAGCAGCTGCACACTAGTTGTCTGCCTTCAAGAACAACTTCTGCTGCAGCCTGGGAGATGTTCCGATGAGACTGTTCCACTGCCGACAGACGAGCTGGCCGAGAGGTGCGTCACGCGGCGGAAGCCTGAGAAGTACCGCTTCCAGCAGCTCGAAGGTGGTGAGGACGTGCGTTGCGGCGGACATGACGTGGAGCTGCTTCGGCCGTTGGCAGTTGGTTTTGTACTGGAATGCCAGGAGGCTGCCCTTGATGCGTTGTCCGGAGTGGTACACTAGAAGATGGTGATATGAGCGTGTGTGCGACGGGACTACAAAGTAGCTGCCGAAAGAGTTTCATGCTATGCCAAGCTACAGCGTTTGGCAACTTCCGGACTGAAAGCGGAAGGAGCACACGGACATACTAGCGAGCTGTCTATGGGTTTACCAGCTATGGCCACTAGGAATGGGCTGACAGAATAGCCGCGAATGCGTTCACTCAGGATGACCGTCTCCGAGTCTCCAGTAAGGCATGCCCAACGTCACGACACAGCTGTTTCGAGGGGATAGACGGCAGTGGAGACTCCACTTGCCTACAAACGACACCTGCACTGAAGCATCTTTCGAATCGAGCTATCCGCACTTGGCGCTTCATCCCGAGTCGCAAGAACCACACCCATTGCCAGCGCGTCCCCACCGCATCTTACTGTCACCTCCAAGCTGCCGACTAGCTCAGTACGGCCCGAAATGCTTCATGCGCCACTCACCCGACGAGCCCGTGAACCTCGTGGCGCGCATCCTGCCAGACATACGCCCAAGGGCCTCTTCCAACATTCCTGTGCCCTGGCGGCTTCTCCACATGTCTCTGCTGATGATGCTCATGTAGTACGACCCCTTCTCCATTCCACTGAGCTGGGCGTCTACAACTTTGTCGATCAGCTCGCCGAGCTCGACGCCGCTAACGATACTCACGTTCACCTTCCCCATCCCAGTGTCGATCTCGTAGCCGTTCATCTCACAGACCCATGCAACGTTTTATTCGACCTCTGGAGGCGAGGTGAGGTACATGTGTCTCCACCATGCCTCTGGGCGTTGGATAGCCTAAGGATCTTGCGATGTTGCAAGTCGGCCGTTCCATCTCTGCGCCAGACGACCTCTTTGCCCAACAGGATGCAGAGGAAAGGATTCTCGACGAGCTCTTGTTGCATCTCAGCTGGGTCACTCCTGATGTAAACGCCCTGGGACTAGAATCGCGGCCGCTATACACGTGTAAGAGTTGGGGTGGGCTCAACGACGTTCCCGAACACTCACTGCCGACCGCCTTGAAGATGCGCGTGAGTGCGTTCCCAGTGGTGGGAGCGAGGAAGAGGCTCTGCTGAAGCTTTCTAGAACCCGGGACGACGTCCTTGAACTTTCTGGACATGGCTTGGATCAGCAGGAGTTCGCGAGGCTCGACAAAGGATAGGGTGGCCTCGACGAGCTCAGTAATGGCGAAGAGTCCTGCTGTCGCTGCCATGTCCTGATTTTGGCTTGTTCGAATAGCTATGCACCGCTTTTGCGCTGAGATCGTCTTTCAATGGATTCGCAGAAGGGCGAGAGAATGATCACAGGCTGTGAAAACTCTGCACCTTCCGCTCGGATGAAAAAGACTTGGCACCTAGGTCCTGCTGAGTCTACGACACCTTGTAACATGCAATATTTGATCACCGAGCAACGTTCACCGTTCACGGTTCACCACATCCGCCACCTTAGGTCCGCAGCGCTCCCGCCGGCAAGGCCTTACGCTCCCTCGCACGCATCCTGACGACGCCCTTCAAGTCAAGTCGCTGCAGCTATACGTTCTGCTTGCGCTGCTCCTCGCTTGTAGCGTCCGCCGGCTTCCTGACTTCTTGCCCCCTCTAGGACCAAACGAGCAACCTTGGCGACATGCTTGGCAACATTCCCACTACACGTTGCGCATCTTTCTTGTTGGGAGGGGAGCGAAGCTTGTGCTTCACGTCCTTATCGAGATTCGGCAGCTCCGTCTTGGCGTCGAGTGGTGGAGGCTGATAGCCCAGGTCGGGATCATGCATGAAGTATCGCCATGACAGTTCTAGACTCATAATAGAAAGCGTTGAAATAGCCAGGGCCAGCGGAGGTTGCAGGCGCTGCTTCCGAGATATTCAACTCCTGGTGAGCACCGGCGCATCGCACGAAGATGTATGATTCCGAGTGTGCACCGTAATCGGATGTCTACTAGCAGCCAGTCCCGCAACAAGCCACAGTACTACCACTGCAAGGCATCCCCATTAGTCAAAGTCGCATGTTCCTGCGTGCGGCATCAGGACCGCAACGCTAGGCCCACGGACAACGCTTACCAGTAGCCAGCTGAGGAGCAGCAAGTCTTGGTGTTGTAATACAAACAAGTGGCCTTGTTCGAGCTTCCACAGAGTTCGTTGGTTGTGTTCACGATAGAGTTCGATGCCGGATTGCAACTTCCGAGGGCTGGCTAGCAGCTTGTGCTACAGTATGCGTCTGTCGGCCCACTACGAAGCATGTTATCTCAGACCCAGCGACTAGATGCTGAGCAGGGAGACCAGCTAGCTATAGTACCGTCGTTTCTCGACCGGTCGACTCGCTTATCGTAGTATGACTCAGAGTCACTATAGAGATGTCCGAACGGTCCTGCTTGTGGCGAGGATTGGACGCCTACCCTGTACCGGCTTCAGATATCCTAACAGACAGGTTCAGTGAAGGAAGTCCTGCGGTCAAGAGTCGAAGGCAGAGCGCCGAGGAGTTCGGAGGTCCCCGGTATTGGGCCAGAACCTTAACGAGAAGCCAAGCCACCCTTGTGGAACGAAAAACGAGACTTGCAAGAGCTCGTCCCCGCGCTCGGTGATGGCCAGACCTCGTCCAAACAAGGACATCTTTATATTGAGTGGTGAAGGGCCAGGCCATCCACAAGCAGATGTTGGAGTACCCCGCAACGTTTGGTACGCTAAATCTCGGGGACGCTAAATCTCGGGGACGCTAAATCTCGGGGACGCTAAATCTCGGGGACG
>JAVFHQ010000101.1:0-41748 GCA_035135055.1 Oleoguttula mirabilis | reverse complement strand
TTGCGTAGTTATAGAGTAGTAGGATCGACAAACGACCTACTATTAATTTTATAAACGACCTACTATACTCTATCTACTAAGCTCTATAGAGCGCCCTACTAAATACAAACGACTTACTGTAAGTCGTACGCGCTATTATAGTTAGAGGTAGATACTTAGAAGTAAAGTAGAATTACTTAGACAATTACTCTCTAGAAGGAAGCGGACTAGCTATAGTTATATCCTAATAAGTATATCTAAGACGTAAAGTTCCTAGGTTATACTAGATACCTATAGCTTAGGCCTAGACTATACTAGATCTACCTAGATAGCTCCTATTTGTCCTAGTTACCTCTACGTTTACTCTAGATTAGCCTAGACTTACCTAGACTTAAGTATTACCTCTTAGATTAGCTAACTCTACCTTAGTTAGCTTCGTAGTAGCTACGATCTTCTATACTATAGCCTTAAGTATATTCTTATTACCTACACTATCTATAGTCGCGCTAGCTAGCTCTAGAGAGAGGGCTAACTAGCCTACTCTAGCCTTAAGCGCTATACGCTAGATATAAATATAGCTAAGAGCGTTATTAGCCTTATCTAGCTTAGCTATATCTTCCTCTACCTTATGCTTCTTATAGGAGCTATTAGCCTAGAATAGGTTAGCCTATACTAGATTACGCTAGAAAGGGCTAACTTATAGTAGTCCTATTTCTAACTTCTATAATCTACTTACTATCTCCCTAAGCTAACGTACTAGTATAAAGCTAAAGGCTATTCTTACTATAGTAGGTAGCGCCTATCTTACTAAGGGCTAGGTTAGTATAGTTAGCGCTAGAATACGCTAGATTAACCTATATCTACTTATTACTGACCTAGAGCTAGATATTCTCGACTACTTTAGTCTTCTCTATATTAGTAATAGCTATAATAAACGTAGTATAGAGTAGTAGCTACTTAGGCTCTATATTCTTTAGTAGCTATAGCTACTTTAATTAGCTTCTAGCGTAAAATAGCCTAGTCTACCTACTTACCTTGTAGTAGTTAGTATTCTTATTCGTAAGGTATCTAGAATACTTAAAGGTAACGCTAGCTAGCGCCTTCTAGCCTAGAATATAGTAGAACTTAGTTAGATTAGTATTCTTATAGATTATCTATAGGTAGTTCTAGTATAGCTTAACTCTAGCTACTCTAGAGCGGACTATTTCGTTCTATCTTACCTTAGCGCGCTATACTAGAGTAATATAGTAGTTATCGTTAGCTATTCTAGCGTAGTCTAGTGCGTTCTAGCGCGGTAGGGCTCTTATAGGAGCGCGTAGAGTTATATAGGACTATCTAGAGAGAGAAAAGGCTTACTATATCTAGTTAGCTCTATTCTAGCCTAATCTAGCGCGTTCTAGCCTCTCCTACCCTATATAGGCCTATAGTTAAACTTACTAAGTTTAGTAGTTATTTAGTTAATTAAGTTAGAGGCTAAGTTCGACTTTCCTTTTAGCCTTAGCCTTACTAAGTCTTATATTACGTTAAAACCTAGAGGTTTTATATACTAAATTTTTTTACCTCTTAGAATCTAGGAATAGATTTACTAGAAAAGGAAGGTAATATAAGAGTTACGCTCTTATAACTATAGCCGCGCCTATTCTAGGCTAGCTAGAGCTAGACTAGACCTACCTAGGTCTAACTTTATCTAAAGAAGTAGATTCTTTATATACTTAGGTACTCTCTCTTTCCCTCTCCTCTTAAGTAATTTGTCTTATACTAAATCTACGTATCTATAAGCCTATATAGTTTCCCTACTAGTCCTATACCCTAATACTAGATATAGGCCGCTATTAGGTCTACTACTCTAAGATACCTCTATAGGTATTAAAATAGTACTAGAAGCGTATATACTATAGAGTATATCCGCTACTTATAGAGCTAACTTCGTAGTCTAACTTAGATAAGGAGAGTTATTACTTAGATCTATAAGCCGGCGTATAGAGAGGCAGTATTATACTAGTAAGGGAGATACTTATTATATATAGTATTATAGATATTAGACTCGCAATTTTTACTAGTAGTTAGAAAGTATCTTAGCGCGTACGTAGTAAGTAGATAGCACTTTAAGCTTAAGCTTTAGTCGACTACTATAACGTACCTAGAGCGCGCTTATAGTCTAGTCTAGAAAGTATTACTTAATTTACTTCTATATAAGCTTAGGAGTTATTTACTCTTTTAGCTCCTTTAGTAGATTATTATCTACTATTAAGTACGGCGTATAGCTACTATCTCTAAGGTCTACTCGTTAATCTCTAGGCTAAAATAGTATATACTAAGGTAGCTTAATAATAATCCTTATTTATAACCTAATTATTTTAGAGTATATAGAGTATTAGATAGGTTATTTCTTACTAGTAGATATATCTAATATAGGTAGTATAATCCTAGAGCGTTACTTAGTATTATATAGAGTAGCAAGATAGCGTTAACGTAGACTACGCCTTAAGCGAAGTAGGCGTAGTCGATCCTCTATACTCTTTAAGTCTAAGCAAATAGAAGGCGATATTATTAGAGGCGTAGCGATCTATATAGCCTAGAGGTACTCGTAGATTCTCTACTATAGAAGTAGTAGACTATTACTATTATTACTACTATTACTAGACTAGCTAACTTTCTCGTTAATAGGTATAGGACTCGCTATACTAGATAGAGTACTAGTATACTACTTTTAAAGACTATTCGTACGCGCTATAAAGTAGGTTAATAGTTCGGCGTCTAATAGTACTCGTCTAGAAACTAAAGATCTTCTAGGCTCGGTATTAGAGTTACTAGTATATCGCGTATTATTAGAGCTAGTCGTATTACTATATACTTATCTAGAAACTAAAGATATTCTAGACTTAGTATTAGAGTTACTAGTATATTGCGTATTATAAAAGCCGGTTATATTACTATTCTGATTATATTACTAACTACTATACTATCTATAAATCTATTTATATATAATAGAAGGTTTAATGCCTTATAGTTATAGGCTCTTCTCTAATAGGAATCTATTATAGAGACCGATAGAGGAGCTTCTATCTAATACTAATTTATTATTACTAATACTCTATAGCTATAAGTCTTCTACTTACGCTATTAAATCGTTTAAGTAGTAGTAGAGGCTACTATTCGTCTAGTATATATTAAAACTTTTAAGTATACTAAGCTTATAGTTATACTAGGTAGAACTTATATATTAGGTAACTAAGTAGATTATTAGCTTAGTAGTACTAACCCTTTTATAGTCGGCTAATATTATTAATATATTATACGCCTATATAGTAGTAGCTTAGAGCTTAAGGAGATCCTTCCTAGAAGGAATAACGTATTCCTTACTTATACCTAATAGTATATAGTTTATATAGCGAGATATAGCTAGATAGAAGCTAGTAGTTCCTTCGACTATAGAATATAGCTCTACTAAGGCGTATATTAAGAAGGAATTACTATATAGACCTAGAGATATACCTATAGGTACTATACTATATTAACGAATATCGTACTCTTCTACTAGCGCTTAGTTTTACTAGAAAGAATAGAGTATTATCTTATTAAGAGCTAGCTACTTATCTACGTAATTAAATGTCTTCGTTATAGGTCTCTTTAATAGAGGTCTAGTATAGAATATAATATTATTAAGTCTACTATTTATAGAGAATATAGATACTATTATTTATTCGTATTAGACGTATAGCGCTAGCTTAATAAGCAGAGTACTTATAGATAGACTTAGATAAGATATATATAGTATAATAGCAAGGTATTAGATAGCTAGTAGACTTAAATATCTAAGTAGGAATATAAGTATAAGACTATAGCGCCTTAGTTAGTTAGAAGGTCGCTTAGTAATATAGTTATATACTATACCTTAAGTAGGCTACCTTATCTAGAGCTAGTAAGAATCCAAATCGCTATACCTATATATAGCCTAGCTATAGTAGGCTACTATAGCGCTCGATAAGATAGTTATATTATAGTATTATAAAGCTAATAGCTATATTGGCCTTACTAGCCTAATAGGTATATAGTAGTACTTATAATAGTAGCCGTAGTTATTTTAACTACTAAGTAGCGTAGTATCTACTAATATATACAATTACGAGTTCCTATAGTAGGTTCTATATTATAGGCGTAGTATACTAAGAAGGCTACTAGCTAGCGCGCCTAGTATTTTATATAGGCTCTATATTATCGATACTTATATAGATAGAGAGATATAAGTATATAGCTATTATTAGACCGAGTACTATATAGCGTAGCGCGCTTACCTAAGAGGCGCTTCTTAGACTACTAAGTAAATATCTATAGCTACTTAGTATAGAGCTCGATATACTAGTAGTATAAGAAGTAAGAAGTAAAGGCTAGAGCGCTATATATATATAGTAGAGTCTAAATAGGTATTACGAAGGAGCCTAGTATAAGGCCTATTAATAAGGACGAGTCTAGAAGAGATTAGTAAAATTATAAGATAGTACTCTAATATAATATTATTCGGTATAATTAGACCTATAGAATGTATAACGATTACGTAGCTTATATAGAGGTTATATAGAAGTAGATATAAGTAAATATAAGTAAAAAGAATATAGAGATATTATTAATATTAGAGTAATCTAAGTAAGAATACCTAAGAAGGAAATATACTAGCTAGATTAGGCTATACCTATCCTAGATATAGAACTACTAAGCTATAGTTTATACTATAATACTATAATCTTTATATATTAAATTAAACTTAACTAATAGTCTATTAGCTTTAAGTTAAATTAGTACTATATTATATAACTATCTAAATAGTATTATAAACTATAAAGATATATAAATAGAGTCTAACTAATAGATATATTATAATATAAACTATATAAGAACTCTAAAGATAGTACTCTTCTTATAGATACTTAAGACTTTAAGCGCTCTAGTATACTTAGTATAAATATAGTATAGATATAGTAACTACTATAACTTAATAAGTATTTATTATTACTAAAGGCTTTTTCCTTTAGAATACTTATAAATTATACGCTAAGCTAGCTTCCTATTAGCTATATAGGAAAACGACCTTATATAATTAAAACGACCTTATATACTCTACTCTTCTAATTCGCAAGCTTGCGAGCTTTATAACCCTAGGACTTTGATTTTATAGGATACGCCGAGGTGCGCAGTGTAGTGCGCAATAACTATGTACCTTAAAAGCATTAGAACCTCCTCCAATATCATTGTAGCATAACCTTTAGATCCTCGGACACGCGGAATGGCGCCTCCGTCTTCGACTGGATCTCTTCGACCGTTACACCCTCGGCATGCTCAATTAGAGTTAGACCGTTTGTGAAATCGACATCGAAGACGCCCAGCTCCGTGATGATCATGCTGACACAAGCCCTGCCGGTAAGTGGGAACTCGCACTGCTTCAAAATCTTCGGCCTTCCCTTCTTGTCGGTATGCTCCATGGTGACCACCACCTTTGTCTTCTCCGGATTGGACACCAGATCCATCGCTCCGCCAAACCCCTTGATTTTGCCCGGAAGCCTAACGAGACTTGGGATCAGTACTAATACTCACGCATGCGTTGCTCCCTTATGTACTCACATCCAGTTGGCAAGATCGCCCTTCGCGCTCACTTGCATGGCTCCGAGGATGGTCAGGTCAATGCGACCGGCTCGGATCATGCCAAAGGACTCGTCGGACCCGAAGCATGCTGCGCCTGGCTTCAACGTAACAGTCTCTTTGCCGGCATTGATGAGATCCGGGTCTTCTTGGCCTTGCTGTGGGTACGGGCCAAGACCCAGGATGCCATTCTCACTCTGCAACTGCACCTCAACCGACGGATCGACGAAGGTCGGCGCAAGCATGGGCATGCCGATGCCCAGGTTGGCATACATGCCATTCTTGAACTCCTTCGCGGCCCGCCTGACAATCCGCTCACGCTTGCTCGCTGCGTCTCCGGAGCCCAGAGCGCCAGCCTTCATCTCCTCGGGACTCCGCGCATTGACGACCTTCTCAATGCTCTTCGCCGTCGTGCTTTGGATGACTTTCGTCACGTAGATGCCGGGCACATGCACAGCCGCCGGATCGATGTCCCCGGGTTCCACAATGTGCTCGGCTTCGACGATGGTGGTCTTCGCGTTCCGCGCCATCGCTCCGTTGAAGTTCGCCGCTGCGAACCTGAACATGCAATTGCCCAGCCTGTCCGCTTTCCAAGCCTTGATGAAGGCGTAGTCACCCTTGATCGACTCCTCCATTACGTAGCTCTTCCCTGCAAATACTTTCACGTCTCTTGGGGCCGAGTAGCTCTGCACAGTGCCGTCGCTATTGTGTTTGAGCGGCAGTTCGCCTGTTTGTACTACCGTCCCAACGGCTGCAGGTGTATAGAACGCGGGTATTCCGGCGCCACCAGCTCGGCACCGCTCGGCGAGCGTGCCTTGTGGTGTCAGTTCCAACTCGATCTCGCCGTTTAGGTACATCTGCTCAAACACTTTGTTCTCGCCAACGTAGCTCGCTATCATCTTCTTGACCTGCTTCGAAGCCAACAGCTTGCCAAGACCCGAGCCGGGAACGCCTGCATTGTTCGATACAGCGGTAAGGCCCTTGATGTGAGGCAGCTTTTCGACTTGGTTGATCAAGGTGTCCGGCACGCCACAAAGCCCAAAGCCACCACATAGCAGCGTGCTGTCTCCCTTCATGTCCTTGAGCGCCTCTTCCGCCGAGGGTACGACCTTGTTGATCTCATGCCGCCGACTGCTCGAGGCAAATGTGCGTGCTAGGAAACGGGCCTAGGGCGGTTATGAGCATGGTCCTGGCCCTCAGAAGCATCTTAACATACTCTGGGAGAAGTCTTGCCGAAGTTGGCCGCTGTCCGCAGGCACAATGTGACTGATGAAGGCATGTTTACTCCCAAACACGACGCGGACTTTCGTAGCAACAGTGGCAGACAGGCCCCACAAGCTCAGGAAGGCTCAGGAAGGAGAGTGGGGGATGGTGCGGAAGCAAAGAACGCAGAGGTGTTCATACTGAGACCTGGCTCCAACCGTCCAACGTCCGTGAGATGAGGATGTGTAATGCTGTGGGCCCGGCAACGAAGACGGTCTCGAGCTTCTCGAGAACTGACTCAATCGACTCGCCGAGTAAACGACCCGGGTCATCGCCCGGGTCTTCTTGCTACTACTAGCCTCCCTCCTCGAGACTGCAGCTCGGTGGCCCCCGGCAAAGCTCGGATACCCCCGGATAAACGCTCCGCTATCCGGGATTAGCCGGGGGACACCGAACTTTAGCGGGGGACGCCGAACTTTGCTCTGCCTCTACGCCCTCCTCCGCCTCAACCCGGAGGGCCGGGGTCGTGACAGGTGTGGAATGGTTCCGCAGAGAGAAACCCAAGAGGAGGTCGTCCACATCTTCCGAATCGTTCCGATGCCGTGCTCTGCACGTTCTTCGTGATGGCGCCCTAGGCCCCTAGGTTGGTTTGCGGCACAGGGCTTCCTTCTGACTCGCGCACTAAACGCTCCCTGCATGCCCGACGAGTAGTTGGGTAATACGTTATCGCGCGTTCTACATATCTGTCGGTCTGTTCCACGGCTCGGTCAACGCCTGTATACAAAGATGACGGCGGTGTCAGAGCCTCTGTTTCGTGAACAGCGACAGCAACATCGGCAAAGTTGAGGTCAACGCTAGGTACGAGTCATACACGGAACGAACTCTATCCCCACGACTTCACTGATCAGCTGCTGTTCACAGTTCAGACTCTAGCCTGCCCTTCAAAGTTCGAGAGGTGCATGCCTCACGGCCCTAACCGTATCACTTCCACGGCATGCCGTCCGCCGGTGTGCATGCAATCACGGCCTACCGCCTCAAATCTGCCAAAACTGGAGTGGATTGCTTCTGAGGCTTCTGACACCCGACTTCACCACTCCTGTCGGCCGGCTCAACGTGAGGCACGACGACTACGATTCCCAAGAAACAACCATTTTAGATGTCGCAACGTCTCAACTGCTTCCCACGGCAGTGAGCGAGCTCGTCGCGCAAGCATCAACGCATACGCGTCGTACAATGGGATCCTTGGCCTCATCTTCCTCCGCCAATCGCCTTTTCTAGCCTTATGGACGTGGAAGCTCATGTGAGGCTTTCCGCTTGTGAGGCCAATGTGAGCCCTAGAGAGAAGCACCGCGAATAGGTTCAGCGCTTGTGCCCGTGCCTGCATTGGCCCATGGGGCACGGATCTACGAACGATAGCTCTAGCTGATAGTAGCCTGATACGGTAAATCTCGTCTCTTCCTTTCTCGTTGACAACCACAGCAATGCTCGTGCTTCCGAGCCATCTGCTGCCGCCTGCCGGCTGCGCCCGCCACCCGGTTCGAGCACTTGATCCGCTACAGCGGTCCCTAGCACGTCCTGCGTATACTGGCAGCCTTGCGGTATGGGGTAGTCGGTACGCAGCACGCTACTATGCAGGTGGCGGTAGATAGGGCGTTGGACACAGATACTGCCTGTCAGCACTGATTGGAACAGGAGGCAGTTACTTTGACAACCTATTCTCATTTGAGACCTACTACAATCCTTCCTTCTCCGTACATCAGCGTTCACAGTATAAACCACACGGAACTTGTAATCGTTCACCTTGGGTGCAGCCCAGCCGCACGACCACACTATGCCCGGCAACTTCCACGCTGTCCCGGAATCTGTTGTCGACGGCTGGCCTGTACCGAACTACATCAACCCTGTGTGCCGGACATGGCTACCCGCATTCGCTTGCGTCTTCCTAGGAGTGTCGACTACCCTGGTATTCGGACGCTTTTACCTCAGAGCGAGGAAACAAGCCGGCGCTTCTGGTCTTGATGACCTTCTCATCGCCGTTGCCTGGCTGTTCTCGATCGGCCTCTCTACTGTCGCCTGCGTAGATAGCCAGTGATACGGGCTGGATGTGCATACCTGGGATGTGCGAACGGAATGGTATTCAGGCGCAGCCCTCATGGGATGGATCGCCCAAGTATTCTTGCTCACTAGCCTATGCGCGAGCAAGTGCTCTGTCCTGCTCTTCTACCGGAGAATGGTCAAGGATACATAACAGTGGGTTTACGCTATCTGGGCGGCGCTGGCTCTCACGGGTTGCTACTTCCTCGCCATTCTGCTGGCCTACTGCCTTATCTGCCGACCGTTGGATGCATACTGGCTTTCGTACGACTTCAATTACTCCAAGCCATTCCAGTGCGTAAACGGCAACGTTCTCAGCCTCTTCGTCGGCATTCTCAGCGTCGTCTCGGATCTCTATGCCGTCATATTGCCATATGTCATCCTCAGGCACTACGATCTCGACGTCCCAAGGCGCCAGCGAATCGGTCTCAACATCGTCTTCTCTCTTTCGGTGATGGTGGCAGGCGCCGGCATTGCACGAACATACTATCTCTGGAGGATCAATCACACGTACGATACTAGCTGGACGGGCTTCGACCTCTTTGTCTGGTCGCTGGTCGAGTGCCATCTAGCGATAATATGCGCCTGCGCGCCTCACCTTCGAGCCTTCATACGACAATACCTTAGCGACCCATTCAACCGAACTTTACGGAGTGCAAGTTATGCTCGTAGTGGACAGGCTACCAAGGAGTCCCGACAATCGATCGCGCAGAGGAACAGTCGTTTAGCACCCATACACGATAGGCGGGTTAGTGCTCTAGAAGAGAGACGGTTGACGAAGACTTCAGCGGAGAATGTTGAAGGAACAGTCGATGTCGGTGGATGGGCCGAGGAAACACGTACGCCGTCAAGCGATGCGTTGCCCACGCTCAAGAGCGCAGAAGATTACGAGGCGTATGCAATGCAACAACTGAACAGACATGCTTATAATCGGTCCGATACCATGGAGTCAGCGGGTTATGACTTCGCGGATCCGAGACCGAAGCACGATGTGGAGGACGATCTTTGATATCGCCGATTGTTGCGTGACTTTGCAGGTATGACACGATCTACAGCAGACGATAATAGCCGATAATGCGCAACAGCTTCTATAGCCTGCACCCTCGAATGCAAGTGGAAAGCGCACCGAACGCTGTCATGCGTCTATCCAAACGTCTTGTTCATCGCCTGATGCGCCAACTCCACGCCCAAGAATGTCGCAGCATTCGCCGGCACCGCTCGCGCCATCGCCGGACCCATCCCGGGGAAGAATGCCTTGAAGCCGCCTTTGCTATAGAGACCCCGTACGGTGCCCATGATGCTCGCGTTGCCCTCGGAAGACTGCAACCGGCTTTTGATGGTGTCAATCGGGAAGACGGGAATCCACATCGCCACGCCTGCCGCACCGCCTGCCGCCATGACCGCTGTCAAGCTAAGCTTCCCAGGCTTGCCATCCGCGTCCTTGGGTGTTAGTCGTCGCTTAATCACCTCGTACGTTGCAAAGTACGCCGCCGAACCCGGTCCATCCCGCGCCAACGTCATCAGTGATCCGCGGTAGACAGAGCGAATGCCGCCTTCCCGGTACAGCTGCCGCACGACATCCGTGCCACCGGAATACCTGGGCTTCTCGCCCGGCGCGAGGTCTTTCTGCCCTTGTATTTGCAGGATGATCTTGACGCGCTCGAAGGGCGCTGTGATGATGGTCATGGGGATGGCGGAGAAGAAGCCGGCGGCGGAGACCTGGGCGACAGAGTACTGGCCGTTCTCCACGTGGCTGAAGGAGTCGACGAGTTGTTTGCCCACTCCGTAGCCCCAGAAGCTTACGGCGACTGGAGAGTGTTAGCTCGTGAGTATGTAATGCTCGAGGGTGCTTGAAGTAGCCTACACATGGGTGTCACGCCGACCAATGGCGCAGATACGCCGGCATACAGTCCCTACTCATCGTCAATCCAACCGTAACCTCTCGTGACTTGCCAATGTCGTCATGCTCACTCTTATTGGTCCCTCCCGTGCAATTGTTGTCCTTACTACATCCATAGCTCCGGTATACACTCCCTTCTCCGCCGTCTGTAACCGTACTTTGACCAGATCGAAAGGGTGACCCGTTACTACAGCAAAAATGCCTCCTACACCGCCGGCGACCAGGTCTCGTAAGCTCTGCAGCGACTTCTTCGACGCAACCACGACATCTTTCTCGAGCTCCTCCACTGACGGCAGCTTTTCCGTGATTTTCGAGGTGGTGGACGACATGCTGGGCTCAGCCAGCGGCGCTGGTATGGATGCTGCAAGCTGAGGACGTAGTAGGTAGGTAGTGTTCGGTTCCGGTATATGTTATCTTGGGCTGCTGGAACAGAAGAGCTATGGAGACTGTACAATGTCTATTCATCAATACACTGAGCAAGTGACAGGAGACTTTCTACATCAACAGCAAAGCTCAGAGGCCGGAACTGCTCCAATGCTGGCCGGCTATCCAATGCCTCGGCTCGAGCGGTCGTACATGTCGGATGAAGGGTCCTTGGCGCGCTGCGGAGCCGCACCTGACTCGAGTTGCATGTGACAACATTGCGAGACCTCCGCCGTCGACAGCTGGCTGCATTATTGACAAGTTCCCTCCATACGGTCCAGGTTCACGGAACGGCTGGTGCGCGATTCAATGGGGAGTATGTGTGCTTGATATGCTACACAACAGCTGCGTGATGGCGGTCCAGGAACCGATTGGGGACCTCGCCAGGAAATGGCTGCAACAAGACCACGACCAGGTGACACGCAAGGAGATCCAAGACTTTCTCGCCTCTAACGATGAGGTGGAGCTCGAGAAGCGTCTACGGAAGCGGATAGCCTTTGGAACTGCTGGTCTTAGGTCCTCGATGAAGGCTGGCTTCGCGCATATGAATGCTTTGACAGTTCTGCAAACATCTCAAGGACTTGCAACGTACGTGCTCGATCAGCATATACCATCGTCTTTGGCGGTTGGTGAGCGTCTCAGCATCGTGGTAGGATACGATGCTCGCCACAACTCGGAGAAGTTCGCCCGGCTAGCAGCAGGCGCTTTTGTGGCCCAAGGGCTCACTGTACTATGGTTCGGCCAGCTAGTTCACACACCCATGGTGCCTTTTGCGGTCAACCGCTACAAAGCTGCAGCAGGTGTGATGATCACTGCATCCCACAATCCAAAAGCTGACAACGGTTACAAAGTATACTGGAGCAATGGCTGTCAAATCATCCCTCCTCACGACAAAGGCATTGCCACGGCGATTGATCAGGTGGAGGTGATCAGCAACTGGGACGAGACTACAGTCGACAGCAGCCCGCTCGTGCAACGTATCTTCCCAGATGCTACAGACGCGTACTATAGCTGCCTACGCAGATTAGTTCCACCACCACACAAAGCCCAAACTGCAAGCTTCACTTATACGCCGATGCACGGTGTAGGGTTGCCATTCATGAAGCAAGCTGCGGACATGCTTGGCTTTCGCGGTGATTGCATGCACGTCGTGCTGGATCAAGCGCAGCCCGACCCGGAGTTTCCGACCGTGCCGTTCCCTAACCCAGAGGAGAAAGGTGCACTCAATCTGGCGTTCGCAGAAGCGGACAAACATGGCTGCACTATCGTTCTAGCCAACGATCCGGACGCAGATCGCTTCGCCGTGGCCGAGAAGCTCGAGAACGGTAAATGGCACCAGTTCACCGGCAACCAGATGGGTGTACTGCTTGCTTCCTATATATTCGAGACGTATCCTCACGACAGGAGTAAGCTTGCTATGCTTGCTTCGACTGTCTCTTCGCGGATGTTGGCGTCTATGGCGGAGACGGAAGGCTTTCATTTCAAGGAAACGCTCACTGGGTTTAAGTGGTTAGGGAACGAGGCGAAGTCCTTACAAGCACTGGGCTACGATGCAGTGTATGCATACGAGGAAGCGATCGGGTACATGTTTGCAGGTGTGGTGTGGGACAAGGACGGCATAGCAGCGGCCGCTGTCTTTCTCACTGCATGGCAAAGATGGCAGACGCAAGGTCTAACGCCATGGCAGAAGCTGCAACAGCTGTACAAGACGTATGGCTACTTTGAGGATGCAAACACCTACCTGATCTCGCCATCACCCGACGTGACGGAACAGGTCTTTACGTCAATCCGTGCAGGCTCTCTACCGACTACAATTGGCAAGCGGCGAATTCTGCGGTGGAGAGACCTCACGGTCGGGTATGACACTGCAGATACGGATGGTAAGCCCGACCTGCCTGTTGATTCAACGGCGCAAATGATCACTTGCGAGCTGGGGGATGTAGTGTTCACTGCTCGTGGATCCGGTACGGAGCCCAAGATCAAGCTGTACATCGAAGCGACAGCCAGCTCGTCTGCTGAAGCCAAGCAACGAGCGGATGAGGTGCTGCAAGACTTGCTTCGGGAGTGGTTTAGGCCGGAGTACGGATTGAGGCTTGCGGGGACATGACCGAACTTTCGTCGTCCCAGAAACAGACAACATGAGTGGAAGCTTTGCAACGTGCGGAGCACTGTGTGGCGTAATGAGATTCAACGTTCCGGAGCCCACCACTCAGCGAGAACGCAGACGCATCACAGGGACACATATAGCTGCGTTAGTCCCGGTGAAGAGCGTTGCGACTGCGCCGGTATGATGGCACTCTGACTTTAGGTGTTAGTCTACGCTTCAGGGATCATAAGAACCAGGCAAGAAAACAATGTCCACCCTAGGCCGTAGCGGCCTACAATGATGGCATCGGGTACGCTCTAGTTTATCGGAATGCAGCTGACAGCAGCATGTCGCTACGGACTCTGGATTGGAAAGAGATCCTGGAACGACAGGGTGTGACGCCCCCTGAGGAGGTGGCCATCTCACGTCCATCAACTGATGAACGAATCTGGGGGGCATGGCCTGGCATGAGATGATGGCACGGTTCAGAATGAGCGTGCGGTGGCCTCGTCCTTCTTATACCCTAACCCACAGTGGTGCAGCAAGACTCGCCAGAGAAGCAGAGAGAGCGGAGGGAGGAAGTGAATCACCGCATCGGCATCGTTCTGGGTGTCAGTGACATTTCGTTTGCAAAGCTAGTGTACATCGTGAATCAAAGACTGGAGCACCAGCAGTCACAAGTGGGCCGCCATCTCCGTTACACACATGCTTTCGTGCTCGTTTTCAGAGCATATCCCACCAACGCCTTACTTAAGTAGCACTCTCGTATCGCGGCTGAGGCTGAGCAGGAGAAGTGCTCCTTGCCATACCACTTTACCCGTCCTCGCGTGCAACGCCGAACGCCTATTCCGTATGCTGCTAATACGGCAGGTACGCACCGCTTCCGCCTTGGTTGTTTCCGCCGTAACGCGACGACGGTGCCTAACCGCCACCACGAGCGTACGGGTGATAGCCACGATGCGCACCACGCCCACCGCCTCGATAGTTCGCGCCGGGCCTACCGGCGTTCTTCGGACCGGTGGGAGCGTTCATCGGAGCCTGGCCCGCCGGCGGCTGCGGCGTACCTGGGCCTTGCGAGCCGACACGCCCACCACGTCCACCACCACGTCCGCCGCCGAAACCGCCGCCGCCACCGCGCATGTTGGCCGGACCTTGCATGCCGTCGGGCGCTGGCACATCGTCGTACATGCCCTCCCACGTGCTGCCGCCGTTGAACTGCCCGCCTTGTACGCGCGCCATAGTCTGACGCTCGTACTTCTGCTGCTCGAACATGAGTTGCTCTTGCGCGTTGAAGCCCGGAGCGGCGCGTTGGCCTTGGCCGTTGACTGGTGAGCCGGTCTGCTCCATGCCGGGGTAGCCTCCCTGAGCTTGCATGGCAGCCATCTGCTGCATCATCGCCGGGTTCATGCCTTGGCGAGCCATCATTTGCTGCATCATAGCCGGGTTTTGCTGCATGGCAGCCATAGGGTTCATGCCACCGCCACCGCCCATATTGTTCGCCTGCATCTGCTGTTGCATCATGGAGAAGTACTGCTGCATGCGCTGCCAGTAGGCCGCCATCATCGCCGGGCTCATGTTGTTCTGGCCAGTGCCACTGTCCTGAGGCATCTGGTTCTGCTGGCCGCCGTTGAAGTTGCCGCCACCTCCACCGCCGTTGAATTGATCCTGCTTGCCGTGACGGCCGCCGAACTTGCCACCACCACGACCGCCTCCTCCGGCGCCGCCGTCCTGCTCACGCATGTCGCCGCGGGGCTGAGCGCGCTTCACCTCGATCGCCTTGCCGCAGATGGCGAGTGGACCCTCCAGCGTGCGGTCGACGGCAGCCTCACTGTCGAAAGTGACGAAGCCGAAACCACGCGGACGTCCAGTCTCCTTGTCCATCATCAGGGTGGCATCCAGCACATTGCCAAAGTTCTTGAAGAAGTCCGCGAATTGCTCCTGGCTGGCGTCCTGGCTGACGCCGCCCACAAAGATCTTGGCGGTGCGTTCCTGCTCATCACGTGGAATGGCGCGCTTCGGGTCAATCTGTGCGCGCTTGTTAGGGTTTTTGTGCGATCGTATATAGGGTTTGTGTACTCGTACAAGCTTTCCGTCGAGCGTATGCTCCTTCACCATGACAGTGTTCACGACCTTCGGGTCTCTGAACGTCAGGAAGCCGAAGCCGCGGGATCGGCCGGTGGCGCCATCTCTCATCACCGTACACTCGACGACCTCGCCGAATTGTGAGAAGTAGTCCTTGAGCGATTCTGCAGCAGGCGGTCAGTAAGAAATGTGTATCGGGAGCGAGTGCGTAGCAGCTTACGATCAGTTGTCTCCCAGTTGAGGCCGCCGATAAACATTTTTCTACAGGAGACATGTCAGCATACGAACTCTTACAATGATAACATTTCAGCCATCATGAGCGCGCGTGCGAGTCCGGACGAGACGTTAGTGCCTTCAAGTTCCTAGTCATCCTTCCCATGCGAGTCCCTACGCATCCCGTCCATATCTCTGGCAGAGCTTTGGCGAGTTGATATGCAGTGCGTGTTGACCATGTGCAGTACTGGCTGCTATGCTTCATACAGCGACGGCGTGTGGGTGCCGCATGCACGCCGGTTACGCCAAGCGTACTGCACGCAAGCAAGCATCCACCGGGTTGTGGCAGCTGCAGGCCAACACACCCTTGACACACGTGCCTCCGCAAATTCCACCATGCCGAATGCGGGGCCAACAGCGTGAGCGTGGGAACGGCTTGCGCATGGCAGGAGTAGCAGGCAGCAGGTAGGTATACAGATTGGGCCCTGGGTTGTGGCTTTCTTCGTGCGTGTATAGATCTCTGTGCTATGGCGAAGCAGCACCCGCTCTCTGAGAGCTGCCAGTGCCATTCGCTGCATCATCTATCTCCTGCACTGCTCTGCTGCTAAGGAGCTAAAGTCTCGGTTATCGACAATCAGGCTTAAGCTAGGCGTTCTGTTGGTGTCAGGTTTCGGCGTCCACCATCCCAGCATACACACGTCGAGTCCACCACCGCCACCGTCCGACAACTACGTTCAACTTGGTGCGCTCATGCGCCCTGCAGCAGAGATACGACTGCCGTTCCTTCATGCCCGAAGCCAGCCCAGCGACTTCAAGTTGCAGACGCCCTCGGTCAAGGCCGGCCTCCTCGAGCCGCTCATCTCTCCGACGAAGCACTCTCTCAAGCGCCACATATTGCAGCGGCCATTTGGCAATCGTACAAGGTTTCGCTTCTGTGCATCCGAGAGTGCCGAGATGCTACCAGCTTTGACGATCCAGATCCGCGTACGCTCAAAGCCAAGTCACTCGGCTAGCAGCAAATCGAGGGCTGAACTTGCTCGGAGCCCTCATCGTACGGCTCCAGCCAGCCTTGCCTAACCCTCCCTTCACCAGTCGCCGTCCAGATTTGTGCGGTTGCACATGCGCACGCGCACACGCTCATGATTGGCACGAAATGACAAAAAGAAAGGTACTTACCCATCATCCTTGATACTGATCGGACGCTCATTGTCTTCTCCATGAGCATGCCCGCTATCTCCGTAGCCGCCGTTGTTGCCAGCATTCATGCCTTGCAAGCCTTGCATTTCACCGCCGCCGTATGGATTGTGGTTGTCATTCATCTCGGTCTTGATGTTGAAATCATCGCCGTGATCCTCCTGCTTCGTGGCCGGCTCCGGGTAGACAGAGTCACTCTGCAGCTCTGCTTTGACCGGCTCCGGCTCAGCTTTCATAGTTGTAGTTGTGCTTATTGGCTCGTCTGCTTCGCCGTCGTAGCTGCTTGGGCGTCAGTATGTCGTAATTTAGGTGACTCGATGCGCAGATTAAGCGTCCATGGTACTCACAGATCGGCGAAGAGATCCTCATCCATGTCCGGGTCAGCCATGATGTGTGAGATTATGAAGTTGTCAAAGACTGTGGTTGTCAAGTGAGTGGCAAGAAGTGAAGGAGGGCCGCAAGGCCGGCGTCGGTTGGCGGGTGCGCAGTCAGTGCGTCGCGCGGCGGTGCACACTCAACGTGGACCACTGGTGTTGCGAAGGTTCGCGCAAGCAGATCTGCTGTGCAGAGTAATTTGCGGTCGCGGTTGAAACGGCGGTGGTGGCAGATGATGGAGGATCGGTGGAGCGGAGGAAAGGAGCAAAGGTCAAGGTTGTGAAAGTGAGCTGGAGGTCGAAAGCAGCAAACAGGATCAAAGCTCCGGCCGTCGGCCTTAGGATAGTGCAAAAGTCGTGGGACGTTCTCGGCACTCGCCAAGGTTTCATGACGACGCATTGTTAGGTCTCGAGCACAGTATGTAGCATTCCTAAACCCTAGCACCTCATAACGTGTCGCGGCCACGATGAATTTCAGGAAGCCGACCCAGCAGGTATGTATACGTGTACAAGGCCCAAGCGCATCACTCCTCTGACCCACCCCAGCCACAGCCACCGCAACAGCATGAGATGATCCAAGTGGGTTGGTATAACCGCTGCAGAGAGCACGAGACGGCGAGCTAATATGGATCTTTGGGCCTTCATAGACCGATCGGAGTGGGTACTAGCAAGCGATCGGGATCAGGTAGTAAGAAGCTTACTACTAGGCAGGACCGCATCACCCTTCTGGCGAACGACCTCGGCGAACAGCCAGCGGGACAAGCAGTCCTCAACACCCGAGCGCAAGGTCATTGGCGCTTCCTACAGCCATGCCGATGCCCTGAACCTCAACAGCTTGTATGCACTCTTCTGTGGTCCCAGCGTTGCCAATGCTAATCGCAAGTAAGGTCCTTGTCCGGCGACTCGAGACCGCGGACACCACCTTCGTTACCACGAAACAAGAGCACACCACCACCAACCAGGGCCAATGTCGCATCACCACCCCGACGACCGTACACAAGCTTCCTATCCGCGAGCGAGGAGTCTTGGGGACAACAAGACGATGGAGAGGAGCCGGAGGACCAGCTTGGCTACGACGAGGATGAGGATGAGTTTGGGCTACCGAGTATAGCCTCCATGAGGCGGAAAGGCAAACGGATATCGACCAAGAAAGGCAAGGACCCTGGCGGCGCAGTGGCAACTCAACGCAACGGTGGCAACAACGCAAGCAGCGAACTCTCTGCATGGGCGCTCGACAACGGCGACGTGGCAGAGGAGCGCACCATACCCACATACCCATCCGCGAAGAAGACCGAAGGCAAGATCCTGCGGCCGCAATACAAGGACATCCTGCGGGACCCTGCGAACTCCCTACACCTCATCAGCCATCCACCAGCGCCGCTCGGTGCCACAGCCAAAGACCTTGAGGCGCATTCGGCGCGGATGACGCGCATCAACAAGTTCAAGAGGATACTCCAGGCGAGCTCGATCAATCTGCCTGAGTTGCGTGATTCGGCGTGGTCCGGTCTGCCGTCTGAGGTGCGCGCAATGTCATGGCAGATATTGCTCGGCTATCTACCCACAAGCAGCGAACGGCGCGTCGCAACACTCGAGCGCAAGCGCAAAGAGTACCTCGATGGCGTGCGACAAGCGTTCGATCGCGGCAATAACAGCGTTGCCGCCGAGCGACCGCTGGACCCAGGCATGATTGGCGCATACGCGTCGAAGACTAGCCGAGCACGAGGGCTTGATGAAGCGATCTGGCATCAGATCAGCATCGATGTGCCGCGCACGTGTCCGCACCTGGAGCTGTATAGCTACGAAGCGACACAACGATCACTCGAGCGGATACTGTACGTCTGGGCCATCCGACATCCCGCATCGGGCTACGTGCAAGGCATCAACGACCTCGTCACACCGTTCTGGCAGGTCTTCCTAGGCCAGTATATTACAGACGCAGATGTCGAGTCCGGCATGGATCCCGGCCAGCTGCCGAAGCCCGTGCTCGACGCGGTGGAAGCGGATAGTTTCTGGTGCCTGACGAAGTTGCTAGATGGGATACAGGACAACTACATACATGCCCAGCCTGGCATTCAGCGGCAGGTATCTGCGCTCAGAGACCTCACGGCGCGGATCGATGGAGCGCTGGCGAAGCATATGGAGAAGGAAGGCGTGGAGTTTATCCAGTTCAGCTTCCGGTGGATGAACTGCTTGCTTATGCGGGAGGTTAGCGTGAAGAACACGATACGGATGTGGGATACGTACCTAGTAAGCTCTCCTTCTTCGCTCCAGTACACATGCATCTAAACGCTAACACGTGCGCCAGGCCGAAGATCAAGGGTTCTCAGCCTTCCACCTCTACGTCTGCGCCGCCTTCCTGGTGAAGTGGTCCGAGAAGCTGCAGCGGATGGACTTCCAGGAGGTCATGATGTTCCTGCAATCGCTGCCGACGAAGGACTGGACGGAGAAGGATATTGAGTTACTGTTGAGCGAAGCGTTCATCTGGAAGAGCCTGTTCGCGGGCAGCAAAGCGCATGTGCGGCAGACGAGCGGTGGCAATAGCGGTGCGCTGAACCTATAGCCGCAATCGGTCTGAACAGGCCTAACCTCGCACGAGTGGCCAATCAAGGTCCGCCAAAGCCATTCGTCACTCCATTCGGCCTGATAGGCAGATCAGAGCCGTCCTCACTCTCGTCGCAAAGATTCACCAGGCCTTCTTTCGGTGGCGAGAACTGTCGCAACTGGACGCCAGCCTCGCGAAAGATGCTGGCTGCCTCCGAGTCCATGTAGTAGCTCCGGTTGTACACAACCTCCGCAATGCCGACCTGGACAATCTTGATGCTGCATGTCAGGCAAGGGCACGTGTTGCAGTACAACACTGCTCCACTGCCAATACGCTCGCGGCCGGCTTCGAGCAGTGCATTCTCCTCGGCGTGGAGGCAAAGGCATGTACTCAGTGCTACACCGCCACCGCCGGACGAGACGTTACAGCGAGGGCAGCCGCCTTCATTGCAGTTGGTGACGTTGCGCGGCGTGCCGTTATAGCCCGTGGAAACGACGCGCTTTTCGCGTGTGAGGACACAGCCGACTTGACGGCGCATGCAGTTGCTTCGCCTGGCTGCCAGAGAGGCGAGGGTCATGAAGTAGTGGTCCCAGGTTGGCCGCATTCGACTAGAATCAGTCAGGTTCAGGGAGTGGAGCGCTACCCGGAGGCCGTCGAGGGACGTGGTGGCGTTGAGGAGCTTGACCTGGGCTCGTGAGGCTAACGAGGCCAGGCCGGTGGAGGGAGCGTAGAGGTGCGCGTCGTTTCTGAGGACGAACTGCTCGAGCGTTGGAGGCGTCAGGGAGGCTTCCGCACAGCGGTCTTTGAAGCGCTGCCAGCGGACGGAGATTGGAGCGTCGATATGGATTAAGACGAAGAATGGCCGGTGGGCCAGCGCGTCGACTGTGGCTTCATCGTAAATGGATGTCGTCACCCAGTTCCTCTGCCAGTGCTTCGTAGCATGATCCACCAACTCCAAGACATTGGTGAAGCTGAGGGTCTTCTCGCCGCCTGCTACTGCGGCAGGGTCACTGGAGGGTACTTCGGCACCGGATGCTGACTGCTCGATCTTGGGGATCTCGTCTCGCTCGAGCACCAAGGGCGTGAAGGCGTGTTCCTGTATGAGGAAGTCTTGGACCGAGTGCTTGCCGGCGCAGATGCCTTGTGCCGTCAGTACCAATCGCGATGCTTATACAGAGCTGCACCTACCGCCACAAATCCCAATCAGCATGGTTGAGATGCCCTCTTTGCGGTGTGTTTGTCTCCAGGATGGACAAAGCCTGAGTCGAGCTGGTCGCGTTTATCTCGCGTTTTGAAAACGCGTCCGGCGATCTGATCTAATCGATGGAGATCGACCCCGCCAATGAGCACGTGCCCCTCTTTCGTTCGACCTCGACAATGACCTCGACACAAGACCTGAGCACCTGACTGGAGCTTTGTTTCTGATGCCTCACCACACCTCGAGCCACCACCTCGGGTCACGAGGAAACCGCTGCTGGCACTGACACTAACGCGCACGCATGAGCATGCGATTGATCTGACGACTCTTTAATATTAGACACACGCTGCTTCCACCCCACCCTACCTTCCACCCACCCACCACCGCCATGGCGACGCACCCGCTTCAGTACGCGCCGTGGACCTCCGACATCGAACTCGCCTTCTACCAAGCGCTCGCCAGCCTCAAGATCAACCATGACAAGCTCGACAGCTCCGCGCGTAAAGTGCTCGGGCTGTACGAGATCAACTACAAAGACACGCCTGAACGCTCCAGTCGCATGCAGATTCACGCCTCTGCGCTGACCAACGACGAGTACGTACGTATAAAGACTAAGAGGGGACGCAGATGGATCGCTTACACTCCGGGTGAAAGCAATCCGCAAGGTTACTATCGCGCTGAGGGACTGATCCGCAACTACAACACCATTGAGGAGTTCCGGCAGGTCGACAAGGCTGCGCATGTGGAGCTCGCTGGACGGACGATCTGGGATGCGGTCAATGATGGCACCATCTACTCGTGTCCGAGTCTGCTGAGCTCGTTCACGGCCATCTGCTATGCCGACCTCAAGAAGTACAAGTTCACATACCACTTCGCATACCCGTGCATACACTCGGATCCACAGTGGAAGCTCACCGCGCCCGAAGGCAAACCGGCGGAAGGCGTCAAGAAGCTCGGACAGAAGGAAACAGAGACCCTGGTCGGGACCGTGCAGACCTGGCGATACAGCGTGGACGCACGGCAGCACGGCTTCTTCCTGGCGAAGCGGATACGAAAGGAGATGCTCGAAGCGCAATGGCGAGCGCAGCCTGGAAGTGCAGAGATTGAAGAGGAGAAGGACGACGACGGCAACATGAACTTTGCTGCACAGCGGAGGAGGAAGTCAAGAACGCAAAGTCTGGGTGAGCTCGGGTTCCTGTGGTCGGTCGGACCACTAGCGAGCTATGAAAACGGCTTCTTCGACAATGCGGAGCCGGAGGACAGGTTCGTATGCTTTGCTGACCCTTCCACCTATCCTGGTAACCCTGGCTGGCCGCTCCGCAACCTCCTGGTTCTGGTACGGCAGAGGTGGCACCTCGACGATGTGCAGATCCTGTGCTACAGAGACACGCATAACAGACGCGAGTACCCTACGAGCCTGGTGTTACAACTGCAATCGGCTACTCCGGTACACACAGGTCAGAAAGCGCAACAGCTCAGCGCAGACATACCGAGCATGTCCACCTCTTCTGCTCTACGACCCGACGACGTCGATGCGTTCGGTGAGCTAATAGAGCGCAAGGAAGTTCCACCAGCACCAGCACCGGAGCCTGCTGCAGAGCATCCTCCGAAACTACCAGCGCTACCCAAGGTGACAGGCTGGGAGCGCAACGAGCAAAACAAGCTAATATCACGAACGGTCGATCTCGCGGCCTACATGGACCCTACCAAGCTCGCAGACCAAGCAGTAGACCTCAATCTGAAGCTCATCAAGTGGCGAATCTCGCCATCCATCGACCTTGAGACGATCAAGCATACCTCATGCCTACTGCTCGGAGCCGGCACGCTTGGCTCGTACGTAGCACGAGCTCTCATGGGATGGGGTGTTCGCAAGATCACGTTCGTGGACAATGCGCGAGTGAGCTACAGCAATCCTGTCCGACAACCGCTCTACGACTTCAAGGACTGCGAAGATGGCGGTGTGCGGAAGGCCGAGCGAGCAGCCGATATGCTGTCTGAGATCTACCCTGGCATGGATGCGAACGGGTACAATCTCTCCGTACCAATGGCTGGCCACCCAATCATGGACGAAGATCGCGTAAAGAAGGATTTTGAGCAGCTCAAGAATCTGATTGAGACTCACGATGCCATCTTTCTGCTCATGGACAGCAGAGAGAGTCGGTGGTTACCTACCGTGATGGCCAAGGTGGCAGGCAAGATCGTCATCAATGCTGCACTGGGCTTCGATACATATGTCGTTATGCGACACGGTCTGAAGCCGCGTCAGCCGTCTGTACCGAGCGCGCTGGAGTCAGTCGCCGGAGGCTCGGTCATGGTACACCCGGACGACGAAGAAGACCCGCTGAAAGCTGCCGCTTCCGACCCGGTCGAGCGCAAGCGGACCAACGGTGAAACGAAGGTTGAGGAGGAAGAAGAGCTAGGCTGTTACTTCTGCTCAGACGTCGTAGCACCAGCCGACAGCCTCAAGTCCGCCACTCTAGACCAGCAATGCACAGTCACACGCCCGGGCGCAGCGCCCCTAGCTTCTGCATTAGCAGTCGAACTCCTGGTCAGCATAACCCAACACCGCCTCAAAGGCCGCGCACCCGCCCCACCGCCGCCAACCCAGGGCTCCGCGAACATGATCCAACGCGCTCCGCCTACCGACCCGTCATTGCCTGACTCGCACCCTCTCGGCACGGTCCCGCATCAGCTGCGCGGTTACATGAGTACGTGGCAGACGATCCAGATCAAGGGCAAAGCGTACGACTGCTGCGCGGCTTGCTCGCCGAAGATCTTGGCGGCGTACCAGAGTGGCGGGTGGGAGTTTGTGAGGAAGGCGGTGAATGAGAAGGGGTATGTGGAGGAGGTTAGTGGGCTGGCGGAGGTGCAGAGGCGGGCGGAGGAGATGGATGGGCAGATTGAGGAGTGGAGTGATGAGGAGGGTGGGGAGGAGGGGGAGGGGGAGTTGGTTTGAGTGCTGGTAGAGCGGCTTGCTGGCTGGTGCTCGATCGGCAAGAGTGGTGTCTCCCAGGAACCTGCGGGGTACGCCTAGCGGTAGTATACCCTCCGGTTCACCCGGATAGCAACGAATGACATTCTCACGATCGACCTGTGCTTCGTTTTGGCGGTTTGCGAATACAACTGCTCGGCAACATGCTGTGGAGGCGAGATCTGCCATATTCCGGGCTTCTAGTGAAACCCCCGGATTGTTCCTTGTCGGGGCAAGGCTTGTAAGTGGTCAGTGAGTGAGAGCGTGACAGTGAGTTGATGTGCAGATCATGATGCACGATCTGGCAAGTGCATTGCACTTAGGTACAGCAATTGACCGTTTGCCACCTCAATACTGAACTCTGTAGACAAGCAGGCTAGAATGATCGATAATGCAGCTCGCCAATAGTGGCCCTGCACCCAAGTGCAACATTCAGCGGCCAGGTGGTCATCCTTCGTCTCTGTTCTATGCTCCCATCGATGTCCGAACACTATCATAAGTCTCCCTCGCGACAGCTCATCGTAGGCACCAGTCCGACCAGTCCGCTATGCCACTGTAGCGCACAGCATGTTACGTCCTTGAACCTCCGCTTTCACTCCATGATCTCAGGGTTGTCGTAGTATTTGCACTCCCAGGTGATCACCGCAGACGTGGCCAGGCCGTACTTCCCCGACTCAAGCTCAGGTAGTATGGCGTTCCGCGAGCAGGTATGTACGGCTGCGTCGCGAACGTGAACACCGAGGTCTTGCACCAGAGCAGCCTGCGCCTTGCCCACTTGGCGAAGCCACGTCTTCAACTCGGCGAACGCATCAAACCCGCGGCGGTACTCCGTCAACACCCACACCCCGAAAGTGTTTGCGCCGTAATAGATCGACGAAGCTTCTTTACGAATTTGGCGAAAGACCCGGCAAAGAGCCGGTGGTTTGCTGAGGGCCGATGCGTTTCCCGCGCCTTAGGCGCAGCTCACACAGTCTCCGTCCCCATCGGTTGCTTGCTCCAACTGGCACTGGTAACCTCCTGTTGTGTGCGAGCCAACGTAGATGTCTGTCGTGCCGTCAATGCCACCCTCGTCATCCTTCTGAGGGATCAAGACTAGTTCGTAGATGCGGTTGCGAAGTTCGGCCGAGAGGCTCATGAAGCTGATGTTGTCTTCGCTCGTTTGCATCAGAGGCTCCCTGGTCAGGGTCAGTGTTTGTGGTATCAGCGAGGCTTGCGCGGTACATACTCTGCCTGGATCCGCTCCTGGACCCTCGTACCACTCTCTTGGGCGATGCTTCTGACGGCTTTAATTCTCATGTAAGGGTAGCGTTCGCGGAGCCTCGCGACGATGTGGGCATCGAGCTCCTCGCCGAAGGTGCTGGTGCTGGTAACTGCCATCGCCGTCGATGCGAAGATTGTGGAAGGTTAAGGGGGCTGAATGCAGACTTGGAAGGGTCTGCAATGAGTCATTTTCAAGATCAGCGCTGAATGACGTTGCCAAGACATCGTGGCGTTTGTGTGCCACATAAGGTAGGAGCGGTATCGGTGGCAAAACGACATATTTCGTCATCTGCCGCACCGCTTCACCTGTGAAAGCCTGCCAGGGTGGCTCCTCCTTGTGAATCTGGTCTGAGCAACTGAGCTTATCAGCGAGGTACTGCAGTCTGACACACACAGAATGAGTGCAATAACTTTGCTGTGACGATCGTCGGGACCCACACTCGCTTACACGTGGGTCTCCAACGAAACACTATGATGGCAAACAAACGGTCTTCCATAAAGAGCCATACCCCAAAGTAGGGAATGGCTGTGTCTTCTCCGAAAAGGTGAATGTTCCGAGTGACCCGAACACTTTCCGGGCCGACATAGGGAGCCAACCGAAAAGACCTCCACTGTTCCAGTGATGCTTTGCTGGCGAAAAGGAAGGCAATACTGTCAAGGCGTGATTCTTCCAGGCTCATCATTCAGTTCATGGTCTCAAGTGCGGAGGGAACATCAGGAAATTCAACATCCTCTAACCGTGCGAACAGCTTGAATGTTGTGATGCCGGAGTCGTAGCCGTACGGAACCACGTTACGCAGGTGCTTGACACTGTCGGGGCCGATAGCATGCAGCCACATCAGGAAGAGGTCGAGCGAGCTGGTAACACCGTGCGAAGGAATCTGGAAACGGGCGGCAGCGAAGCTGTTCAACCCGTAGTACATTGGCAGCGCTTCAAAGGTCTGCACCGTCGGCACACCTGCAGGATCGGTGGCGGGCGATGTACATCGATCTCGTCTTTGTCGGACGTCGCGGACTCTTCATCTGTCTGTATCGGCATCTTCGCACCTTGCGAAATCCAGTTCCCATCCGCTAAGCGTAGACTGATCGCAAAGGCGCCCGATGAAGAACACGCAGCCACCGTCAATACCAGGCGCCATGACGTACTCGTAGATCTGGTTGCGGATCTCGTTCGGTAGATAGAAGGACAACTTGCGCAGTCCTTTACGTGGGTTTCGCGTGTTGATATTACTTCATTTCGATCAGCTTGCACCTCAGGCACAGAGGAAACTGTGATACGTACATCACTGCCATCGCTGACAGCATTCTCCTGGTGCTTGCCTGCACGATTCTGTTCATCACGTTGTTCATCATGGTATTGTAAAGTGAATTGGATCTTTGCACGAAAGATGAAGGCATTGGAGCAGATCAAGGTCTCGTCGGCTAGCCGGTTGACACCTAGACTCTGAATCCCGGTACCAGGCTCTGCAATGTAATCATCGAATCGCGCCGTTGAGCGAAAAACCTGATGTAGTGAAGCCTTTCAACGGGCCGCCCAAAAGCTCACCGTCTCTTCGCTTATGCCTCTTCCAGCGAGAAGTCGAACGCCTTGAACGCCTCCTTGAACGCCGCCGCATCCGCCTCCTCCTCGGCCTGGGACTGTGCGCAGTCCTTCCAGTGCGCCCTCTTCTCCAGCCCAAGCAACTTGCCAAGCACCCGCCGCCCGAACTGCAGATCAAACCTGAAGCTCTTGTCCAGTGGCAAGACCATCTCCTTCCGCAGCGACTCCGACCAGATCATCACTTTCAGGAAGTCGCCCTCCTCCGCCTCCTCCATGTCTTTGTAGCTCTTGACGAACTTGGGATATGTCGAATTCTCCGCTTCGACGTCGAACGCAGCCTCGACCAGCCCTCGCTGGATAAGATCTACTGGCACAGGCATAAACTGCCAGTGCAGATGCACCCCCGAACTTCTGCTGATCTCCCACGTCACTGCGCCGAGCTGAGAGCGGCCATCCTCACCCTTCGATTTTGCTACCAGCATGCTTTGCAGAGCACCTCTATACCGCTGCATTTCTGTCACAGTAGACTGTCTTGCCTCCTTATCTGCTATCGCCGACATTGTAGGAGAGTGTTGCAGCGGAATGAGAAGGATGTGTCCCGGGAAATTTAAGCTCGGGAATGTTGAGCGCAAGGGCAAAGAACCCTTGGCGATGGTAAGATAGACGTCAGAGCCGATGGATGCGATCATGTGTGTTTCGCAATTCTTGTTGGAGAGGCAGAAGAAGCACTCGTCTGGCTTCGGCGGCGGTTGATATCGCTGCCGTTTACCGCGACCGCCGCCTCGCTCGTAAGGTGCATCGCCGCTGCCGTTCGCGTATCTGAAGTTGTTGTAGTTGTCTTCTTGGGAGACTAACTTGCGCTTCCGGGTGGCCGTGAATGGAGATGCCGTGATGCCTGCACCTAGACTTGGCGGAGGCGCAGAAGGCTCGAGGCTGAACGCGTATATCCACTTCTGCTTCGATGCATTGCCATACGGCGCCAGACTGAGGAATCGGGTCACCGACCGCGGAGATGGCCCGTCGTGGAAGAAAGGCTCGCGCTCATAGAAAGTGTCAGATATTGAGAAGTGGTATCTTGGCTTAAGCGCAGTGCACAGGTCCGAGATACTCTGGACACCTGCAGGCGCATCGCCCACATACTGAGCATTGGCGCCGTCACGCACGTTAGCTGGCCAGTCACTTGTGAGTAGGATGTCCGCATCGACGAGTCCCTTCGTTGCGGCTGCTGCGTCGGTGTCCTTGTAAGTTGCCGTATACTGGCTCATCGGCTCATCCGTGATGTCGACATGCTGGCCACCGACCGCCACCAGCCGAAAGCCTTCTGACGTCTTGATCGAGACTTTGCGCCCAAGTACCGTAAGGTTCGGACAAAGCTCACCGAGACTGCTCTCGAGCTTCTCAGTCACGGCGGCAGGCAGCGCACGGCGGCCGAGGGCAAAGTAAGTGGGTAGAGGCACGCTGATGCTGCCTTGCAACAGTTTCACAAGCTCCTGGTTGTCATCGTCCGTTGCAGTGTCCGGGTCCGCGAAGAGGTTGCCAGCTATGAGGGCGAAGGCAAAGTTTTGCTTCGAATGTAGTGTTGTAAGCTTGCCGAAGACCTCGGAAAGCTTGCCGTTGATGTCGCCGAGGATCACGCTGTGTCACATGTCAGCTATTCGTACGTTATGATGGCGAAGCGCGACTCACATCTTGGAAGCCATGTTGTCGTTTTCGAGAGCACGCGTCTCTCTGAGAGAAGGATATGCTACTGAGCCTCTGCCTGTTCACGCACGAGCGTGAGGGGGCCCGATCAGTCGGAGAACTGGGAGGTCGAGGTCGTACGCCGCTTCACATTATAACTACAAGGATACAGATACAGATGAGTGTGTAATGTGGCTGCGCGTCAAACGTGATCAAAGAACGACAGTCGATGCTCGTCGTGTTCCGAGTTGTCGAAAGGTTTCACTTTGCTATTTCCATAATGGGTCTAGCGTTTACCCGCTGCCGCCGCCACGCAGGGTCGAAGGCTCGGCCCGCCCCCAGAGTCTGCGTTCACTTTGCAGATCGGCGCCACGATTTCTGAACATTTTCTTGATCACTGAGAACCGCCTGCACTGGGTAGCGTGTAGGATGGCTGCCACGTTTAGGATGAAGGCCGCGAAACCTTCGAAAGTGGTGAAGCCGCAGAAGAGGAGCAGATATACTACCGCCACGACAAGGAATCACCGCTACCAATCCTTCTCCGAACGCATCGCAAAGTTGAAAATCGACCCCATCCGCCGCAGACGAAATGAGGAAGGTCGGGAAGAGTTGGCGGAGGAGGCAGAGACGTACTTTGGACGGTCGTTACTGGAATGGAAAGACCTGAATATGTCGAGTACATTTGCGGCCTTCGCGAAAGACGTCTCGCCGTATTGCGACAGCCTACCCGTGGTCCTGCACAACGAGGACAAGATCATGGATTTGCTGGTCACGTACATTGAGAAGGCGGATGCCTTGGCTATGGAACCTTTCCTGAACCTGTTCTCGCACTTTGCGCACGATCTGGACACACGCTTCGAGAGACATTTCGAGCGAGCAGTCGCAACCATCAGTGCCGTGGCCGCGAAGCATGAGGATCCTGCTGTGGTAGAGTGGAGCTTCACCTGTCTAGCATGGCTCTTCAAGTATCTGTCAAGGTTGCTTGCGCCAGATCTGCGGCCGCTGTACAGTCTGATGTCTCCGTATCTTGGCAAGGATGTCCAGAAGCCATTCATCATTCGCTTCGCTGCAGAGTCGCTGAGCTTCCTGCTGAGAAAAGCTGCCGCCACGTACGAGCGAGATCCGGAGCCGCTTGACAGGATTATTCACCATATGATCCAGGACTGCGTAGACACGCGGGAGGATCGCTCTGCGGATCTGTATCGTCAAGGTATCATGACCCTGCTGACCGAGTCCATGAGAGGCGTGCAGTTGGGCATACATTCCAGTGCGTTGGCCACTATGCAGAGCCTGCTCAAGACCGCGGAAACGATGACTGGCAAGGACAAGGATGTTGCCACGGATATCGTCCTTGGTGTGCTGATCAGCACCATCCATCATACCACCCCGGAGACTTTTCAGCCCATGTTGAATATCATCATCGACCATGTCGGTTGTCATATGCGCGCCGAACCGGAGTTTATATGCTTCGCAGGCAAGCTTCTTTTCACTGCGACGTCCGTGCGCAAGGGCGTCAGAGTCGCGGACTGGAAGCCGCTTGTTGCCATCATCGTCTCGGTTGTGGAACAGGCTGGACGCTTGGAGGTTCTGGAAGCTGCGACTGCATATCCGCTTCTAAGTGCTTCGGCGGTCGCGTTTCAGTACTCTACGATTGACGCACTTTTGCCCGCCCTGAGCCTGTTCGAAACCATACGAAGAGAAAAATGGGCGCCTTACTTCCTGCCATTCTGCGATCTGTTCTCTCGTCTGGATAAGGAGCGGTTCCACGATCTCTTGCAGCCGCAACTACACAAGTTCGTGAAGCAGCAATGGACGAGTTACGCACAGGAAATGTGCGTATTCGTGCCCAGGCTTGCTGGGTGCGGAGGAGACAACCTAATCACGGCGCCTCAAGGCCTGCAAGACGCTATGTTAGACCGCTTGGATGTCGTTGGAGACGATACCACGATTCACGAAATCAGCAAGCTTGAACGACTCGCCTCTGCCCATGCTGCGTTACTAGCACTTAATCAGCTCAAGCTCGGTGAGCCGCAGAAGCAAAGGCTGCACTCATACCTAAACACAGCCGTCCATCAAGCTCTCGACGAGGGCACGGAAGCAGTTGAAGGACTCCGCAACTTCGCGCTGGGGTCCTGCCTTGAGGGCCTGCTAGACGGGATTGAAGAACCCGAAAGCATTGTTGACTTATGGCCGAAGCTGGTCAGTGCAAGCGCAGAGTTTCGCAGCCATGCCAAGTTTTGGGCCAATATGCTTCGATACATGACCGTATGCAGGCCTACCGACTCGAATGGTCCGCACATGAAGGTTCTAGAGGAGTCGCTCGTGCAAGCCTTGCCTTCACCGTCGCATGACGTGCGACAAAATGCTCTCGAAGTCATGCAAAAGCTCTACGAGCTCAGGGGCTTACCGACGCCTGAAGTACTATCAACTGCTACCGCAATCGAGTCAACTCCCATCAGCCTCGATTCGAGCCGTGCGATAGCCATGAACATTCGACGGCTTGTGCCGGGTTACGCAAACGCTTCGGCCGACCCTCTCATGGCCAGAGCGATACCTACCTACTGCTTCGGACTGCTGCACCTCAAGCTGTCGCAGGCATGGGAAGACGCCATTACCGCTCTAGCTGAGATGTGCAAGAGCGCAACGGGCGAAGAGACTGTGATCGGCTTAGCTCAAAGCTGGCTAGAAAAGACGCCAGACGCAGACAAGGACGATGCTACTGCAACTCTACTTACTGTTGACTCCCAAGGATTCCAGGTCGTTTCGGACTTCGAGTGCTCGAATCTCTCGAAGCTCGCCGCTATTAGCAAGCAGGTCTTTGAGGAACCTTCTGGTGGCCACCCTTCGGCGGAGCAGCAGCTCTGCCATGACAGCAAACCTACAGCAATGATCACCCATGACTCTAGAGCTCAGGCTTTGAGAGTACTCAACAAGATACCTCACATCGCCGAAAAGCGGTCACGGCTTCTAGTGCCCGTTTTGCTGAAATGGGCAGGGACGGCAGAGGCAGCAGACCCGGATGAAGTGACGACCCAGCATCGATGGAGTCGCAAGGATCAGAAGGCCATGCTTGCGGTTTACGCGCAATTCGTCAACCCGAAAGTGCTGTTCCAATCATCGGAAGTCTACGTGGCGTTGCTCAAACTTTGTGCGAACGGAGATGTTGAGATCCAGCAGTCTGCGCTCAAGGCCCTTTTCGCCTGGAAGGACCCTGCTGTGAACCGCTACGAAGAGCATCTTGTCAACTTGCTCGATGAGGCTCGCTTCCGCGAGGAAATCTCCATTTTCCTGCAAGACAGCACAGAGGTGGATGCCGTTCGCGCCGAGGACCACAGTCGCCTGATGCCGGTGTTGCTTCGCCTTCTGTATGGCAGAGCGGTAGCTGGTGGCAAGCATGGACAAGGGACACGAAGAAAAGCCATATTCGTTGCGCTGTCGCGTTTCGGCCGGGATGTCATGGGTATGTTTGTGGACATAGCGATGTCCGCAGTCTCTGCAATTGTCACTGAAGAAAGCGTGGACACACCTCCCACGGCCCCAGCGAGACAGCAACTTGGTATGCTCAACATGCTCAACGACTTGCTGGAGACATTGGGCTCCGACCTGGAACCCTTCGCGCCTAAGATTCTGCGCAACGTTCTCTGGTGCACGGCTCATGCGTCTAAGTTGTTAGAGGACAGTCCTCCCAACGGCGAGCCCGCGGATGCCTCGCTGTTGCGCTCGATCAGACAGATTGGGTTCCAATGCCTAGTCGAGGTTTTCACCACCATGCAGAAGTCGGACTTTGCGGATGAAGCCCACTTCATTGCACGGGAGCTGGTGGAGCCTCGCTTGCAGAAGTTCGCAGCAGAGAACTCGCAGTCTATATCGGGTATGCTTCGCTTGTTTGCCGCTTGGAGCACTTCGCCTCGGACTGCGCCTTACCTCTGTCATAGCGAGGGCTCTGCCATCGAAGCGATTGCAGAGACCTTACGCCAGGCGAGCGCGAAAGATGAGGTTCGGCTCTTTGTATTGCGAGAGATCCTGGACAATCTACTCAGGGACGACCAGAGCGGAGCACTGATGGCGCCGTATGTCTCGAGCTTCGTCAAGAGCATTGGCTTCCTACTCAACCACCAGCCAACCAAGGAGGTCCTCGACACTTGCGTATCATCAGTAGCTCAGCTTGCGGACCACATCACGGATCGCGACGAAGCGCAGGAGTTAATCACTGTGTGTAGCGGGCTCCTGATCAAGCCCAACAAAATCGTGTCGCCTCCTACTAAGACTGGTTTACTGCGAACTGTCTTGCCTCTGATTGGGCTTGTTGATGTCGGCGCAGACAGCACACTTTTCGAGGCAGTCTGCGGCCTCTTTCCTCGCATGGCCGATTCGAAGAGTCGCATCCTCCTATCCGACGTACTACTCAAGCTTTGTGCTGCCGATCCAGCGTTGGCGAAGAGTGCGGAGATCTGCCAGAAGCTGAACGCCTATAGCGGTCTTTCGAACGAGCCCGATCACGGACAGCGCGAGATCGGGTACACCACAATCTATGAGCAATGGAAGGCTCTCTCAGCACAGCAGTGGCTGCCGATCATCCAGAACTGCTTATTCTTCATCAGAGATGAGGATGACATGGCCAACCGAACGAGCGCAGCGCAGGCGCTTGAGCGATTCATCGAGGCCGCCAGTGAACAGCCAGAGAATTTGATCCCACTCATCTCGAAGACTCTCATGTCAGGCATTGAGCGTGGCATGCGGGAGCGCTCCGAACTTGTACGGGCGGAGTACTTGCGCCTTTTCGGTCAGCTCGTAGAGAAGCTCCCGGATTGGCAAGTGGTCAGCGACCTGAAATGCCTTACAGTCAGTGGTGACGACGAGGCCTCCGTCTTCACGAACCTTCTGCACATCCAACAGCATCGCCGTCTGCGTGCTTTGAGGCGCGTAGCAGAGGAAGCACAGCAAATCAGCTCCAGCAACGCCACCAAGATATTCATCCCGCTGCTCGAGCACTTTGTGTTCGATCCAGCGGAAGGTGATGCGGGTAGAACGTTGGCAGATCAGACAGTCGTCACTCTCGGTGCCATCGCCAAGTGCCTAAAGTGGGCGGCTTTCCGGTCTACCTTCAAGCAATATACCGGCTTCATCAGCTCAAAAGAAGGACGCGAGAAGACGGTACTCAGGCTTCTCGGTGTGCTGGTGGATGCTTTAGCTGTATCGCCAAGCCAAACACCGGCGGATGGCGAAAGTAGTGCTCAGGCGAGCAAAGCTACGGTCATCATCCGAGAGTTCCTGCCACCTCTCTTGGCATATCTGCACCAGAAGGACGAGTCCACGGTCGATCGCCGAATGCCTGTTGCGGTTACCGTCGTCAAGCTTTTGCTTATCTTGCCCAAGCCAGAGATGTCTGCGCGCCTGCCAGCGGTACTAACGGACGTCTCACACGTTCTCCGTAGCCGCTCCCAAGAAGCCCGAGATCAGACCAGAAAGACCCTTGCTGCGGTGCTCACGCTTATTGGCCCTGCCTATCTCGGATTCATGCTCAAGGAGCTCCGCAGTGCCCTGCAAAGAGGATACCAGCTACACGTGCTTTCGTTCACTGTGCACTCTCTGCTCGTGCGCGTGACAGAAGTCTGCCAACCTGGCGAGCTGGATCACTGCTTACCCGACGTCACCGCCGTCATCATGGACGACATCTTCGGGATCACTGGCCAGGAGAAGGACGCAGAGGAATATAAGAGCGGCATGAAGGAAGTGAAGAGCAGCAAAAGCTTCGATACCATGGAACTGATGGCGAGAGTGACGCCTGTCAACAAACTGGGTCTTCTCATCCGGCCGCTGCGGGCCATGCTCACGGAGAAGCTCGACTCGAAGGCCGTCAAGAAGGTTGACGATCTTCTTGTCCGCCTGCGCAAAGGCATCGATCAGAATCGGGCCGCGGACAACAGGGACATGCTTGTCTTCTGCCACGAGATCGTTCGACAAGTGTACGCCGAACAGAACGCACTTGCGGTGAAAGGCGCTGTGCAAGACTACAAAGTTCGCAAGTATCTAATCCAGATGGAAGCAGCCAACAAGAAGACTCGGGGTGCAACTACATCGCACATGTTCAAGCTGGTCAGCTTTGCACTCAACCTGGTACGCAGAGTGGTTCGACGTCACGAAGACCTACAGACTCCCTCTAACATGGCTGGCTTTCTGCCAATGATCGGCGATGCCCTGGTTCAGGGCCAGGAGGAGGTCAAGCTGGCTGCTATCAAGCTTTTGGCCGCTGTCATCAGAGTGCCGCTCCCCGGGCTTGACACCAATGCTCCGCTGTACCTCAAAGAAGCGGTCGGCTTGATCAAAGCCGCGCCAAGTATGACATCCGACTCCGCAAAAGCTGCGCTGGAGCTCATTACGGCTGTGCTGCGTGAGAAGCGGTCCGTACCTGTCAAGGAAGCTGATATCGCGCACGTCATCAAAGCGCTCAAACCCGACATCGATGAGCCGGACAGGCAAGGCGTCATCTACAAGTTCCTGCGAGCAGTGCTTGGCCGGAAGATTGTGATCACCGAGGTGTACGAGACGATGGACGAGGTCGGCAAGGTCCTGGTCACCAATCCCGACCGCAACGTCCGGGAAAGCGCGAGGAGCGCGTACCTGCAGTTCGTCCTAGACTACCCGCAGGGCAAAGACAGGTGGAACAAGCAAGCCAGCTTCTTCGTCGAGAACCTGCGATACCAGCACTCGGCCGGCCGCCAGAGCGTGATGGAGCTGCTTCACCAACTGCTGATCAAGCTTTCCGACGAAGTACTGCCGCAGCTGGCATTCACCTTCTTTGTCGCGCTTGTGCCCGTCCAAATCAGCGATGCGGACCCGGCCTGCCGCCAGATGGCTGGCGTCCTTATAGCCAAACTGTTCGAGCGAGCAGACGCTGTGCAGTTGAAGAGCTTCCTCTCGTTGTTGGACAAGTGGCTGGACAATGACACGAAGCCGATGATCCAGGTAGCTTCACTGCAGTGCTGGGCGACCTACATGCGCACGAGACCCGTGCCTAAGAAGCAGCAACACGAAGTGCGGGATCGCATTGCTCGGCTCCTCACGAGCGAGGACGCTGTGGTCGGAGCCCAGCTTCTGCAGGCCTTGCTGGACACCTTTACGGTTATGGTGGAGGCGGCTGCAGATACTGCGTACGCAGCACCGTCTGCCGCCATCTGGGCCAACGTGCACCTGTGCCTCGTAGCGGCCAGTGCGGACGTCCAGGAGACTGCCGCTAAGCTGATCGGCGCCTACTTCTCGCACCTTGCCAGCAGCACATCGAAGGCCGGAGAAGGGTTAACTGCTATGCCATTGAGGGGGTCGGGAGGCCTGGAGCTGGATGCGGATGGGATGCGCACAGTCTGCCGCACGAGCTTGCGCGCTCTGCGGACCACCTCGCACACCACGACCGAGAGTCTCACCGCGCAGACTGTCCGCAACCTAGCGTTCCTCGGCCGCTGCTTCGCGGCCAACGTGATGCTTTGGCATACCGACGAAGCGGAATCGGAAGACGACAACGACGACGACGGCGAGGTGCCGGAGGAGGTGGAGGCGGAGGATGCCACTGTGGTCCAAAAGCGCGGCTCCTCGGCTCTGGCGTACCTGCTCAACCGCCTGTCCTACATCATCCGCCAAGACACCCTCGCCGTGACGGCCAGGACCGCCGCGCTGCAATGCCAAGCCACGTTGATCACCCAGCTGCCAGACGACACCGACATCCCGAACCTGCAATCCGTCCTGCGACCCTTGTACTCGCTCACGGACCCGGCGATCCCGCAGCCGCAGACCGCCGCCCATGGCGCTCTCGTCGATAAAGCGCGCGAGCTGCTCGACTTGGTGCAGAAGACGGTGGGATCGGAGAGGTATGTGGCGGCGCTGGGCGAGACGCGGAAGGAAGCGCGCGCGAAGCGGGAGGAGCGGCGGCAGAAGCGGAAGATCGACGCGGTGTCGGCGCCGGAGCGGTGGGCGCGGGAGAAGAAGCGGAAGCACGAGGCGACGAGGGCGCGGAACAAGGGCAAGGGGGAGGAGATGAGGGGGAAGAGGAGGGGTTGGTAAGTTGGAGAATGTGTAGCGGCGTGTTAGGCGGTGTAGACGGTGTAATGGTATGCATGAGTCGTTTGAATACCCACATCATGTACTGTACAGGGGGGGGGGTGCCTACCACCAGACAACGAAAAGTACAGCTCCTACCTATCAACACCTCGTTCCACTGGCGCCTGCGAAAATCCTCACAACAGTCTTCCGAGCGTGCCCAGCCCGGGGCTCACACTCTCCCGGCTCTTGAGCGTGAGCACCGCCGCCCGCTGCGCCACATCCACCAACCCCTCGACCCGCGCGCCCGGGCCCCGCTTCGCCAGGCCGGCGAGGAGCGTGCCGGCGAAGGTATCGCCCACGCCGTTGACACTCACGATCGCCTCCGCTGCCACGTGCTCGACGGCGGGGAAGAGGCGCATGTACACCCCGCCCACCCCGAGCGCCGTGTCTTCCGTCCCGTTCGTACACCGGGAGAGGATGTACGGCGCATCCTCGCCACTGCGCAGGCGCGGATCATTGGCGGCTAGGAGTTGCGTGAGCAGAACGCCTTGCGCGCCGAGTTTGGTGCAGATGCACGGAATGAACGGCAGGAGCTGGAGAGTCTGCTGCGGAACACCCTGGTCCACCAGCGCGCTGGAGGTGGCGAGGGCGAGTTGCACGCGGGCGCCGGTGGCCGGGATGCCCAGGGCGTCGATGACATGCCACCAGTCGTCGCGCTCGAAGGCGCCCGAGGCGCGGGCGGCGTGGTAGAGGGCGGCCAGCTCGTGGGTGTTGGGGGTGGCGAGGTGGACGGAGGCGTGGGGGTATACCGCGAGGGTGTAGGGTTGCGGGAGGTGGAAGAGCGCCGCGGCCTTGGCGGTGCTGACGGGCTCGAAGGCGATGTGGGCGCCGATGGATTGGCCGGCTGCGAGCCAGCGGCCGAGGTGTTGGGGGGCCCAGTTGGCGTCGAGGGCGAGGTGCGTGGGGCGGGCGCGTTGGAGTTGCGGGAGCCAGAAGTTGGCAAACGTCTGGGAGAGCGCGCTGTCCTCGGCTGTGTCTTCCAGGATACTGACGTCGGCCATCGCCAGCACCAAGTCCTTGTTCCGATCGTTGATCGCGACATACTGACTCGTCCGGCTACCGCTCGCGGCCGGCAAGGTCTTGACACCCGCAGCGGACATGTCGCTCGCGGCCAGAGCGTCCAGCGCGGCTTTGCCGGCCAGATCGTCGCCGACTGCGCTGCACAGGCGGACGCTGGCGCCCATGAGGTGGGCAGCGCGCGCGACGTTATGGGCCACGCCGCCCAGCGATTGCGCGATCGTGGCCGGGTTGGACGTCTGGAGCTCCGGGGTGTGCGTGGAGGAGCCTGCGCGAGGGGCGAAGTCGCAGGAGAGGTCCACGTTCAGGCTGCCGGCGACGAAGATGTCGGCTGGCCGGTCTGTGATGCTTGTTGTGGCGCTGGCTGTTGGTGGCTCGGGTGCGGTGGCGGTGGTGGAGGTGCTCGCAGGGACCAGTGTATACATGCCGCCTGGCGCGCCAATCCCGAGCGATACCCCCGTAGAAGTGAAGTCCGAGGCTCCAGGGCCGACGACTTGGCTCTCAGGGCGGTCGGGCCTGCTGTCTACGACATGAGCTTCCGCACACCACGGCCATACATAAGACTTTGAAAAGTGTGACTTACTCTGCTTCTTCACTCTCAAGCGTCCGCAACGCCACCGCCACCCTCGTCCCCCTGATCACGTTGGCTTCCACCAACGCCCGGTTGGCCACGACACTCCTATCCCCCGTGAGCTCCTTGATCTTGGCCAGGATGTAAGGGGTGCTCGCTGCGCCCGTGGCACCAGCCGAGGTAGCTTTGTTGAGAGCTTCGTAGATGGCGGCCTCCATATCCTGCTGCGGGATCGAGTGCTGCGCCGGTATGGGATTCGCGAAATGCAGACCGGATTGCAGACCGAGTGAAGTGTGCGCGTGAATGACCCGCGCAGCTTCCGTCTCACACCGCACGACCATGGGAGACGCGACGCCGCTGTCTCGACTCCAGAACGCCGGGAAGTCGACGGCGCCTTCCCTGCCATCCGCAAAAGTGGCGACAGCGACACCCTGCGTCTCCAAGTACTCGAGCGTCTTCGGGATATCGAGGAACGACTTGCACCCCGAGCTAATCACCGCCACCGGCGTCCGCCCCAACTCAGTAAGATCAGCAGAGACATCCATACTCTGCTCGGCCCCGCGATGCACCCCCCCGAGCCCACCGGTAGCAAACACCCTGATGCCCGCCATATGCGCCAAGATCATCGTGGCGCTCACCGTCGTGCCGCCGTTGAGAGCCTTGCCATCCGCGCCCGTGAGCCCGCACACAAAGCCCAGATCCCGGCGCGAGACTTTGAGTAGACCGGGTTGGCCGGCGGACGAGACGAGACGGATCAGCTCTTCGGCGCCCATGCCCACGCGGGCGACGCCGTCGAGAATGCCGATGGTGGCGGGGACGCCGCCATTGATGCGCACCAGGGACTCCAGGCGGGAGGCGAGGGAGAGGTTGGCCGGGTAGGGGAAGCCGTGGGTGTAGATGGTGGATTCGAGGGCGACGACGGGGCGGCGTTCGGCGATGGCTTGGCGGACCTCTTCCGAGACGTGGAAGAAGCGGGAGTCGGTCGAGATGGACCTCGTGGATGTCGCGGGAGTATGTAGCCGGCGTCTAGTACCTGCCGCAGCGCGACAAGCTCTGCATGCCCAAGGGAGGCTGGCCATCGGGGGTGTTGCAGCGGTATGCTCGCTCCTGTTGTCGAGGGTGGTAGGTTTTCAATGCAATAGCAGGGCCATGATCATGATCCCAAGTTCTAGCATTAGCTGTTGTTTCAACACTTCGCAGCGCCTAGGAGGTACTGGGACCCTGAGTATATTGATCGATGAGGCTGTGAGGTAGACGGAAGTGACACGGGAGCGGCCTTGGCCTTGGCATTGGCGGCGAAGTGAACTGAAGTTCCGAATACGGCAACTCAGCCGAGAGACACCTAACAGCTCCCACGAGTTCACCACCGAGCCATTCTTATGATACATATGCCACGATGAGGCTCCTCCCCTGCGCCCTCCTCGGCCTCACCAGCCTCGCCTCCGCCGCCGCCGATGCGAACCTCACGCACGACGCCTCCCGCAACACCCTCCCCCCCTCGACCTTCACACCACCGCCGCACTTCCGCAATGTCAACCTGGTGCGCAACATCAACCTGGAGAAGAGCTACCCGCGCGAGACGCTCAACGTGGTGATTGAGAACATCGCCGCGCAGCCGCAGGACGCCTACTACCTGGCCTTCGAGCCCGGCACGCTGGGCCAGATCGGCGGGCTCGAGGCCAAGGACAAGAAGGAGCCCGAGCGGACAGGCTTCACTGCGGAAGCGGTCGAGGACTCCTCCTCCTACTACAGAATCACCTTCCCGGCCCCGCTGCCGCCCAACGAGCAGCTCACCCTCTCCATCACCTACTCCACCCTCGCCGCCCTCACCCCACTCCCCGCGCAGATCAACCAGAACGACAAGCAATACCTGCACCACGCCTTCTCCGCCTACGCCCCGAGCGCATACGCCACCGCCAAGCAGAAGACCAAGCTCAAGCTGCCCACCACCGACGTCCCGGACGCCACAACCCTCCCAGCCTCCCTCAACGCCGAGGGCAAGGAGGACCCGCAGAAGCAGGGCACAAGCTACACCTACGGCCCCTACGGCGAGCAGGCCGCCGGCGCCCTCCAGCCCGCCAGCGTGCGCTACGAGTTCACCAAACCCCTGACCCACAGCCGCCTCCTCGAGCGCGATATTGAAGTATCCCACTGGGGCGGCAACCTCGCGACCGAGGAGCGGCACTGGCTCACCAACCGCGGCGCCACGCTCAAAACCCCCTTCTCCCGCGTCACCTACCAGCAGTCGGCCTACTACAACCCGCCCTCCTCCGCGCTCAAGGAGCTGCGCTTCCCCCTGGCCGTCGGCAGCGCCGACGCCTACTTCATCGACGACATCGGCAATGTGTCGACGTCGCGCTTCCGGAGCAATCTGCGCGAGGCGAACCTCGAGGCCAAGCCGCGCTACCCGGTGTTTGGCGGGTGGAGCTATAGTTTCAAGGTGGGGTGGAATGGGGATCTGGGGAACTACTTGCGGCGGGTGAAGGGGGGTGCCGGGGAGAGCTATGTGCTGAAAGTGCCGTTCCTCGAGGGCCCCAAGCAGGCCGAGGGGATCGAGTACGAGCGCGTAGTTACGCGGGTCGTGCTGCCGGAGGGCGCGACGTAAGTAACCTCCACCCGCACCCACTTTACCCCACCTACCCACCCACCTACCCACTTCCCTTAAGCCCATGCCCCCATCACCGCAGCCAACTAACATCAAATTCCCCAAAACGCAGCAACGTCCACTACGAAACAACCATCCCCCTCGTCAGCGCCACGACGGGCCTGCACCGCACCTTCCTGGACACGCGCGGCCGCACCACGCTCACGCTGACGGCCGTCAACGTGGTGGACGACTGGCGCGAGGAGCGCGCCGCGTTGGTCGTGACGTACAACTTACCCGTCGGCGCGCGCTTCCGCAAGCCCCTGGCCCTCTGCGCCGGCGCCCTGGCCCTCTTCGCCGTGAGCTGGGTGGTGGGGAATGTGGATGTGCGGATTGGGCGGGCCAGCAAGGGGCTGGTGGGGGGCCGGAAGGCGGCGTAGTTGTTGTTTGTGTGCAGTCAGTCAGTCAGTCAGTTAGTCAGCCAGTCAGTCGGGTTGGGGATGATTGGGTCTGCCGTGCTCTGCTCTGCTGTGCTGTTGTAGAGTATTAGGGCTATGTTGTACCCAACTGTGTTACTGGTAGAATGTGTCACTTGTCTCATTGGGATGGTGCGAAGGTGCTCGGGGGAACAGTTGATAAAACAATGGCCGATCATGGCAAAGGGGTACTTCCCAACGAACTGCCGCCCGCTCCAAAATGCCTGAGAGCCTCGAAGGGGGTTACCCAGAGTGAGTTGCCCTTCCCAAATCGTTATGATAAAGGGCCAGAGGAAGAAGAAAAAGCCGCGCAGCTTCGCCTTCGGCATGGGGGGAGTCAGATTCGTATATACCACTGGTAAAACCCTATAATACGATTGCTCTCGGGAGTGACATCTAATTCATATCGAGAGACTGGGCTGGCAGTGTCGGGTAATGATGCTATTGAGTCGTTGTGTGTCGTACTAACATCTTACGGGAGTACTAGGCAAGATCTATCTAAGCTATCCCAATCCTTCGTAAGTCGTATGCGGCCAAGTAGCAAAGGGGGGGGGGGGGGGGGGGGTTTTTTGTGGTCCCCTTCCCAAAAAAAAAAAAAAAAACCCCCCTCCGCCCAACGGAAACCCCCCTCCC
>JAVFHQ010000100.1:0-42361 GCA_035135055.1 Oleoguttula mirabilis | reverse complement strand
ATATTCTATATAACCTAGTAATAGATAGGTAGACTACGTAGGTTAGGTTAGCTATACTCTCTACTACTAAATCCGCTTTATAACGACTATAATATCTCTATAGTATAACTATATTCGAAGCCGCTTTTTATAGTACTTTACTCGTAGTACGCTGCTTATACTATATAATTTTTTACGTAGTTATAGAGTAGTAGGATCGATAAACGACCTACTATCGATTTTATAAACGATCTACTATACTCCTATCTACTAAGTTCTATATACCTTCCTACTAAATATAAACGACTTACTATAAGTCGTACGCGCTATTATAGTTAGAGTAGTAGTAGTAAAGAGTTATATATCTAAAATACTAGTAGTAGTAGTAGAAGTAAGATTATTATTTAGTAAGAGTATATTTAGTACTAAGGTTATAGTAAAGAGTAGAATAGCTATAGTACTATATAGAGTAGTAGTAAGAATATCTTATAGTTAGATATAAGTACTAGATTATAAGAATATTAATATATATTATTAATAACTATTAATAACTCTTACTATATATATAATATTATTAACCTCTTAGTAGAAATTTATATAGTATAGCGCACTAAAGCGTCCTAGGCAGAGGTAACGGAGATTGCCGCACTCTATATATATATTTTCTATACCCTATATTTATTAATGCCCGTCGAAACCCCTCCCCTCCTATATTCGAACGTCCCGTTCTATCGAGACTATAAATTCGTCGAGCGCGGCGACCTCCTCCAACGGCTGGATGAGCAACTCTCCCTCCCCGCCGCGCGGGTTGCGCTGGTGGGACTCGGTGAGGTCGGGTATGATCGCAGGCGCAAACCGGGATGGATGCAGGCTGAAGTAGTCCCCGCGGAGCAAATCGCAGCAAGCGATCGAATACTCGTACCGCGTCAGGCTATCGCGGCCACAGGCATGGGTGCTATGGATACACGCTGGAAACCCCGCCCGATTGAACCAGGAATGCGCGAGATTGCAGACCGGGTGAAGGTCAAAGGACGCAATGATCCCGACGCTGACGTTCTCCAATCATTCGTGCCTAGATCTCAGACCCGAGGAAGGGGAAGTGGGTGATCGTTCTCGACAATGCTAATGAGGCGGGTTTCCTCGACGCTGGTCGGACAACCCCCGCTCGACACGAAACAGGTGCAGAAGACCCGCTCATCGAATGCCTACCGGTATGTGACCATGGCGCTGTCCTGATCAGTAAGAGCGCGGCCCTACAACTGGTGGACGATGACGAGGTGATCGACATTCCGCCGATGAGTGAGCCGCAGGCCGTGACCTTGCTAGAAAGAAAGCTCGGCGGGCATGGGGAGGGGGTTCATCTGAAAGAGCTCGTAACACTGCTGGAATGTATGCCTCTCGCACTCACGCAGGCGGGGGCGTACATCAAGCGAAGAGGGCGAAGAAGCTCGGTCAGACAGTAGGTGGAGGAGTTCCGCGCGGGAATGAGAAGTCTCGGGCGAGGCTGCTCGATCGCGATCTAGGCGACCATCGGCGTGATGCAGGAGCAACGAATCCTATCCTTATGACGTGGCAGATCTTGTTCGACTATGTTCTATACGAGGAGGACAGCGGCGGAATAACTCTCGCTGATGAGCCTCTGTGAACGCCAGGCTGCTTCGAATCAGCGACGGCGAGGAGCCTTTCCAAGGTGACGCTTTCGAGGAGGCTGTGGAAGTGCTGCTGGGATATTCATTCATCTCCATAAGCGCAGACGCCTCGGCATTCGAGATGCACAGACTGGTGCAGATGGCGACTCGGTGATGGTTGGAGACTCGGGGCGAGCTGGACCGACAGGTCGAGCGGTTTGTTCGGAACCATTCACCTCGCTTTTCTGTCACGGGATACCGGCAAGTGGACGACATGCCAAACGCTTTTTATACATGCCAAGTCGGCCGTGTATTTCGTCCCCAGGAGCAGATCTGGAGTAATGCGGTGGGCGGCAGCGATGGGGCCAGCGATGGAATATGCATCCTCCCGAGGAGGCGTGCTGCTCTGGCTTGCAGAGCTTGCTATGCCCGCTGAGCCAACCGTGCACCATCTCCTGGGAACATCTCAAACTGGTGCGCGACTGCCAGCGCGGGCTGGAATTGCGTCCTCGCTCTCGGGCTCGTCTTTCGAGCAGAGTGCTAGCAGGGGGGTGGAGACCGCTGCTGCGCGATCTCTGGGCCTAGGAAGCCGGGGTGGCTTTGAGCGCACGCGGAGAAGGGCGTGTTCTTGCCGATGGCGTAGGAGGCCACTCGGCTGGACATAAGCATACATAGCGTCGTACGAAGTGAGGCTGCCTATTTCCGGGTGCATCTGCTGAAACGCCTGCCTTAGCTCTTCGATCCGCTTTACCCTCTTACCCGTCTCACCAGGCCCGGCGGTGAATGCATCCAACTTGACCATGTCTTCGGGAGCACCCAGTGGCATCCACTCCAGCAGCGCTGGCTGCTCGCCGAAGAAGCCGGGCATAAAGACCGGGAAGTGCTCCGCAAGCTTATCAGCGCCTTCGAGGATTTGGCTGGAGAAGCCGAAGACGTCATAGAGGATAAAGAGGGTTTTTGTGGCGTCTGGACGACCGGTGATGTATGTTTTGTGCCGTCTACGGCTACGAAGTGGCCTTCGGGGGTGTAGGAAGGACCGATTATGGCCCGTGGTAGTGCAGCAGGCTGCTGAGAGGTGGAACGTTGTGGATGTCACTATTATGGACTGTAGCGACGCTCTCAATGACCTTTTCCGTAGACGGTTCTCTCAACCGCTGGACATCAATGCAGCGCATCACTACCGTAGCCTTCCAGGTCACGCGGGAGCAGCGTAGGCAGCAGTTGGGCAGCAGTTCTGCGGGTGCGACTGAGGCTGCGCACGAAGCTTTGCTCCAGCTTCGTTTATTTGCGGCCAATGTTAAGTGTCGAATTGCCACTTACGCAGGCCTTGCGCCTCTCCACCCTTCTTCGGCGGAGCCCTCGTGACTTGCATCCGACTCGGCCCACTCGTTTGGGCATGAGCTTGGGCAAGTAAAGCGCAATCTTTCTTGTGCTTCTTGAAGTCTGCTTTCTGGCAGTCCCGCGAGCAGTAGAGGATACTGTGGCACTTGTTGCACTCTTTGAGGGGCGCACGCTCGGGGTCTTCTTCTAGCTTGTTGCAGTTGCCGCAGTGTTTGCCAGTAGGGTTGCTAGAAGATTCGCTTTTGGAGTCGGTAGTACTGGTGGTGCTGGCGGAAGTGACTGTCTCGGGTGGTCCTGGACTGCTTTCTATTGGAGTCAGCCTTCCCAATATGTATGATGTGGACATGACGTGCAATCAGTACCTTTTGCCGGTTCGCGCACTTCGTTGTCCCGTAGCTGGTTCATCGTTGACAGTAAGACAAGGTAGGCACAATCGATTGAAAATGAAACTTTCGAGAATGTCGTCCTTTTTGAAGATGTAATGCTAATTGTCGCGACCAACCGCAGGCACGAAGCAAGTAGTTTCTGTATTCGAAAAGGTTTTCCTTTAGAAAGCAGAGGTCTTTAGTTATTGGTGATATGTACATAATTGTGATTTCTCAATTGTGATTGCAAATCCGAGACCGAGCCTGCGCTAGCGTAGTAGACCAAGGTCGGTTAGTACGGAAAGCCGGACTATACACCACGCAGATTGCGGCCGTTCACCGTTCAAGATGCTATCCTAGCACTATGGCCGAATCACAATGCCCTTATCGGGATGCCTTCGAACATCACCCCCTTCGAGATCCCAAACACATGGTCAGGCTGCTGCGACTTGCACAACGCGACTCGACGACCTCAAAGGACGAAGACGCAGGCACTGCGGCGATTCACTGGAACTTGACGACGTGGCGCCTAGACCAAGCGCCAGAATACATCGCAGTCTCATACACATGGGGAGATCCTGCGAACTGCAGCGCCATCCTTCTCAATGGCAAGGATTTCGCCGTGCGTCAGGCCTGCTGGTACGTCCTTCACCAGGCTTGGCAGCACGGTATTGCCGGTTATCTCTGGATCGACTCTATCTGCATCAACCAAAAGGATGACACGGAAAAGTCGGCACAGGTGGCGATAATGGGTGATATATACCGCAAAGCAATGCAGATCAACGCCTGTCTAGGGCCACATGAGGAAGGCAGTGCCACCATCTTTGAAGTCGCTGGGCAGTACATAGACTACGCCAGTAATGTGCTACGACGAGCAAAAGCCGACGGCAGTTTGCGGAAGATACTGCAGCCTATGGAGCGCCGAGGGCAGGTGGAGCTAGCAGTTATCGAACGTTCTGCCGACGTTGGACTATTCACGTTTTCGGGACGTGTACGTGCTCAGTTACAGGGTAGGCTGGAACTCAACCGCTTTTTTCACAGCTATTGTGCAGACCAGCTGAAGCGATTGGCCGAAGCATTCTATGCCATCTCTGAGCGCAGTTACTTCGAGCGGTTGTGGATCGTGCAAGAGCTACTTCTGGCCCGGAAGGCGATTGTATTCTGCGGCGAATCGTTGTGTGACTTCCAGGACCTAGCCGATTTCCGCACTGACCTGTCAATGTACTGCTCACAACAGAAATCGGGCAAGCACAGTCAGGACTACCGGCAGATCGATCTCAATTGCAGTCGAAGTTACGACAGTATCGTGAATGTCTCGCACGGCTGGAGCGGAGCAGGTATGGGCCTGCTCGAGTTGACAGATTATTTCGCTGACTTTAAATGCTTTGATGAGCGGGACAGGATCTACGGCATGCTTGCACTGGTGGACTGGAAAGGCTGTCCACCATTGCTGCCAGATTACACTAAATCCGCACTAGCGGTGGGCGTGCAGGTAGTTACGTACATGTGTTCACCGGCTGGAGAAGAAGGGTTGGTCACGCCGCAACTCGGCAGCGGTTCTGCGTCATACGAGCAGTCGAGCCACCATGAATGGCCTATCGTCTCAGCAACGCGGATTGCCCAAGGCCTTGGTCTACATTCTCAGAACTCGGATATCCAGCGGCAGTTGCAACAGCGTCGCACACAAGAGCAAACTGTAACGCCGTCCGCAAAGCCGGCCACTGCAAGCGAAGCGAGAGCGAGAATAGCAGTGCAGGCAGACAGTTTCTGCCAGCTCTTCCGCAGCGCGACAACCGAGGGCTACCTTGCAGCTTGCCTAGTGCAGGCCGGTACGTCCTTAGTCCCCATAATGGTCGAGATGCACCCCGACTTCGAAGCAGGGCCCGGTCCAAACTTCAAAGAAGTTGCATACCGAAATGTACTTGGTTCCAACGGCCCGTGCTTGAAAGTCTCCAGTTGGGCACAGCCTGGGGACTACGTGCTCTCGTTCCACTCCAGTGGTTTCGACCATGGTTTGCTCGCCCGGCAGACGGAAGATGGTTCGACGCGCTGTCGGATCATCGGCCAAGCCATCTTCGACGAGCACACCGTGATTTGCTCGGGCGGAGAGGCATGTTCGTGCTCTTGCGATGTGGCTTGGCATCCTTCCCAGGACACCGAGCTGAGAGCACAATTTGATCCAGAAGACCTTCTGCTGTTCGTATGCCAGAGTCTCGTCCCGAATGATCTCCGCAGTCTTGATTGGGTCAAATGGAGCGATGTTCAAGCGAGGGAGAGAGTACGCGAGGCTGATGTCTCGCCGATTGGCGAGATCATGGATGACACTAGACTCCTGCCGCTGCGCTTGGCTACCTCAGTCGTACAACCGCACGATTGCTTCTCGTCTTTTGTGGAAGTGGAAGAGAGCCACCGGGCGGCTGAAGGATCGAGTGAGGACGGTTCACAGCTGTCAGAGCAGTTGCGTGAACTCGCTCGGCACTTCAACAACAGTAAGCGACGCAACCATGCATAATGTACAGAAACGGGAGTGAGAGAAGTCTTTGTCACTCTCGACTCCAATGCTCACGGTGCGTTCGCCATTCTCGTTAACAACCGTGCTCCTGCGACTAAACTATTAGTAAGAAAACATGGCAGACGCACACATTCTCGTGGATGTGCAAAAGCGTGGAGCTTTTCTTCGTCAATGCTATTGATTCACACCTTTATCGCCAGACAGACGTGTTAGCTGAGCACTAAGCTTACACTGGAAAGCATTGTTTACATGGGCGCACGGTAACGTCAGTGGCGGCTTCGTTGCCGCAAGAACCGCGGCCCTCGAGTTGAAACGACTTGTGGTTGGCCGATAACTTCAGCCTCAGCCTTGCACCTCACATCCTGGCAGCAGGCTGTAGAAGCTGTATCCTACACCGACCACCCGCACAATCTCGACTCGCGCGTCTCGTTATGGCACCGTCCACGCATTCAACAGGCTCCACATCAGTCTGGTCTGACGAGCAGCTCCAAGAAGTGGCGCAGAAGCTATACACTCCCATCAGAACCTGGCAAACCCGCATAATCCGTCTACAGCCTGGCCAGCCAAGCGACATACTGAAAGCCGATCTCCTCGTTGCAGGACTTATACAAGACGATGGCCTGGTGTTAGGCATGGATGAAGAGCCTGTCGCCTTCGAGGCCATATCGTACAGCTGGGGTGCGCCCGATGCCTGTGTGGACATCGTGATCGATGGATTGGAGTACCGCATACACCAGTCGCTGGCGGACGCTTTGCGACGCTTCAGATACGATCGCCACGAGCGATATCTCTGGGCGGATGCGCTATGCATCAATCAAGTGGATCTTGCAGAGAAGAGTCAGCAAGTCCAGAACATGTTTCGCATCTACAGAAAAGCGAAGAGCGTACTTGTGTGGCTTGGTAGCGAGACCGCAGATTTGGCGTCCGCGCTCGAAGTCTTGTACGAAGAAGCGATCGGAATAGCAGAAGCAACAGAAGATGACCGGTCGGAGACTTCGACAAGTGCTTCTTCCGCCGACACCGGTCCAGTGTCCCAGTTCGAGACAGTCATTCCGTCTGCAGAACCCAATACTGCCCTCCTAGCGAGGGAGATCAATGCCCTGCACGATCTGTGCACTAGAGCATGGATACGGCGTGTCTGGGTCCAGCAGGAGATATTTGCGGCCACAGATGTCCGCGTCTTTTGCGGCCGTTCGGAGTTGGACCTGGACAGGCTGAAACGCGCGGCTGCCGTGTTGTCGTCGAAGGTAGAGGACCGCGGAACTTCGGACTGGCCGTCACAACCTGAGCTCGAGATCGCCAGGCGGTCAGTGACAGCGCTAAGATCTCTACAACAGGCTCGTGATTCTCATATTTACCAACTCCAAAGCCGACGAGACATGACCTTTACCACAGGGCTCTTTGCGATCACAGTTGGAGCGGCAGAGATTGCAAAGCGGCGCTCCATGTTCGCAGACGTACTACAACGAAGCGAGAGCCTGGAAGCAACATACGCGCGAGACTTTGTGTACGCGCTCTTGCCCTTGACCGACTGCCCGGTCACACTATACAAGACAAATGTATTGAGCATGCATGTCGACTATGCCATGTCTGTATCGGACATTTTTCAGGAAGTGACTATATACATCATGAATAGGGACTGTAATTTCGACATCCTTTGCAATGTTCGCCGCAACGGCATATCCAAAACTGGCGTGAGTCTGCCATCCTGGACAGTGGACTGGACCCGATTGGATCCCGAACCAACTCGCATCTTGACTGCGGGCATCTGTGTCGGCACTGATAGCGCCTGGCTCTTGAGAGAGTTATCGGGATACAAGTTTCAAGACCCATCTGATCATGATCGGATCAGGATGCGAGGTCTGATAATCGGGAGGGTCGAGGCTATTCAGACCAACGTACAGAAAGATCAGCAGTTGATTGAACTCAGATCGTGCTTAAAAAGGCTGATAGGGCCTTTTCAAAAAGATCTAGCAAGCGGCCGGCTAGTATACTGGGGCTTTGAACCGCTCGACAGCACATGGACTGTCACAGAAGGCCTTTCTTCAGGAGCAGGCGCTCGTAATATTCCTATAAGGGCTGGCGTCTGGCTAGTCCAGTGCAATAGCCCGAAAGTCCCGTTCTACTTGAGGCCTATAATCATTTCGGATGTCGATAGGAAAGCTTCTGGCCAATTTGTTGGAGTCGACGACCTTACAACGTCTCTAAGACGCTTTGTGCGCGGAATTGGCCAGAAAAGCCCCACAGTGGACTATATGCCTAACAGCCTTTGGCAGTGGGATAGTAATTACATGCTGTGGATCTATGGCGCGTCTCACTCATGGGACTTTACCATGACGTAAAGGGCACAAGCGTGTCGCGGTGCTCGCATACACATCCTCCGGACAATAACGCACAAAGAGCGCGAGATAGCCCGTGCATGGAGTAATCTACTTAGTTAGGTCGGTTGTAGTCTAGGGCTAGAGACCGGCGGAATACTGGATCTAATGAGCCTTATTGACCATCGTATTGCTTCGTTGACTACGAGCTACCCGCAGTGAATCCGACGATATTTACTGCTATCCCATGATATACACAAGGTGGCAAGCCATTGGCGACGTAGAGGGCCGAGCGCACTGCCTTATACAATCTAGCGACTGCGTTGCAATGTCCCTAGCAGCAATAGGCTTCGTCTCAAGGTATATTGGTGAGACATATACGTGGCGCAACGCCTTCGTAATCGAAATATTAGTCGACTATGGTCTACCAGTACGAGATCATGACCTACCGGTAGGATTCAGAGGCCTTACTCGCCCGACTACTTCCTGACGGTCGACCGACTATATACGAAGGTTGTCTAGACCAATAAGACCCCTACACGCAACCATGTCGCGTGCGACGTTCTAGTAGGAAAGGGCGTGTAAGTTATGCCAGCTTGTGACCAAGCCATCAGCCCGAGCATTCCAAAATCCTTTCACCATAAACAAGGACTTCTAAGCCCTAGGCAGAGCAGTCTACAGGTCATATCATACACCTCTTTAGCGGGCTTCCCTCCCACGACATCCCCTTACGACAAAACCGATCTCAAGCACCGTTCCTCCCCCCCTCCTTCTTCTCCTTCTTCTCCTCGTCAAACGCCTTCTGCCTCGCCCGATTATTCCAATTCAGCGTGCGACTAATACTCTCCACCCAATCCTCGCTCCGCCGATTCAACGGCAGCACACTCGGAAACGGAAACCGGCTCGCGGAGATGGTGCAGTAATCGCCGGGTTTGAGCTCGGATCTGGCTGAACATCAGCATTTGGGTCGCGTATGGGAGGAGGGGTTGCAAAGGTGTGCGAATAAAAGCAAGGGTATATATGAGAGGAGTCCTCGTGAGGGGCGATTGGTGAATGCTAAGTAGGTGATTGGCGCAAACATACCGCTCCTTCCCATCGAAACTCGCCCAACAGCTCGCGCGCGCATCATACGGCACGCCAATGCGCAACACAATCGTATCCGGCAAGATAATCGGGCGAAAAGACAGAGTATGCGGCGCAATCGCCGTGACCAGCACGACCGGGTTATCGGGATGACACAGACTGCCGCCCGCGGCCAGATTATACGCCGTGGAGCCCGTCGGGGTCGCGACGCAGATGCCATCCGCCTGCACCGTGGTGAAGTGCTCCTCGTCGCCAAAGACCTCGATGCTGCTCATAGTGGGGTTGGGCCCGCGGTCGAGGACGATGTCGTTGAGGATGTTGTGGCTACCGCCCGGGGTGTGCGTGTTGACGTCGTCGGCAGCATCGCCGATCAACTCATCGATTAGATCGCGCGACCGCTGGTCCTCGTCTGAACTTCGGCGTCGCGAGCGCATGATGGTACCCTCGAAGCGCAAGCGCAGGGAGACGGTAATGCCGTCGTGGAAGGCGCGGGTGATGATGTCCGGGTACTTGTCGAAGTCGAATTTGGTGAGGAAGCCGAGGGATCCAAGGGCGAAGGACATGACGGGCGGAACGACGCGCTGGAAAAGCCACGAGGCGTAGAGGACGGTTCCGTCGCCGCCCAAGGCGAGACAGATGTCGAAGGTGTGCGGTTTCTTGGCGCAGAGCTCGTTGGTCCAGTATTTCAGCCGGTCCCTGTACGACTCCGGGTTCTGCTGTATTATGGCTTCGGCGTTGAATATGCCGTTGTCGCGCATCGTGTCCTCCACCCAAACGGTATAGTCCTTGCCCTCCACGTTCTTCTGCCGCAGCAGCCACTCGGTCAAATCCCGCGTGTTGGCTATGAGCTTCTGATCGTACGCCTTGGTAAGCAGGAAGACATGCCGCACCTTCAGCAACATCCGCAAGTGCCCCAGCTTCTTCGACAACTCCCGGATCCCAAACGCCATATCGCTCAACTGCTTCTTGGTCAGCAGCCGCGACTGCGTATGCCCCGGACTCCCGCCTCCCGCCTCACGCAGCAGCGACTGCGCCGGCGAGTCCTTGTCCGCTGGCCGGCTCTGGGCCATGGCCTCCGCGCTGGGCGTCCATTGCCCGCTCTTGCTCTTCTCCTCCAGCAGCGCGTGCACGAAGCAGGATGTGTGCTGTCGATGCGATGACGGGCGCTTGGAAGCCGACCCGCCGCCCTGTGCGAGGGAAGCGCGGCGGCGCTGCCCTTCGTGCTTGTCGAAGATGACTTCCAATTGCTCGTGCACGCCCTCGCTGTCGCTGCCGTCGCCGTCGCCGACGCCGGCAGCGGATTGGTATTCGCCGGGGACGCGGGAGGGGGATGGGGCGTCGCCGTTGACGATTTCGCGGTGGGGGCTGGTGGAGGCCATGCTGATCTCGCCTCGGTGTCGCTCTGCAATCCTCCCGTCTTTCCGCCGTAACAGCCAAATTGTCGAGTATGCTAGTGACGTTTTACTTATCCCGGTAAAACACCCCCACTGCCCCGGATTGCTTATCGACGCCCTAATGCAAGGGCGATAACCCTAAGGCGATCTACGCAGGGTCCAGGAAAATGTTCAATCGAGATGGCGGGTATGAGAGACCAACGCGAGAGCCAGGAAGCAAGCAACTCGACGACGTACAGCTCATAGGATAACAGGAGTGGTCTCACATAAAACAGCTTTCTTGCAACAGATGCCAGGCTGGAGGTTCAAACTCCAACAGCACCACCTGTCAGACCAAATCGGCAGGCGGCTGACAAAACCCTGACTACGCACACACCTGTCTGCAGCGAGGCCAACTGAGATCGCGGACACTGCACTCTCGGGCCAACGTAGGCGTGGGCTATTCTGAAGCTGGACCGCGAAGCCTCCATAACACCCCTAGCACGTGCACCGGCTCGCCACAATCGGTGCTCCTGACGGAAGTCAGACTATTGTAAACCTCTTGCGCTACGCCACGCCACCTCAGTACATCAGCAGCCCGGCCATACAAAACCCACAATGGCCCGCTACACAACCACCCCCTGGCGCACCCCCTCGGATCTCCTGCTCGTCCGCGCCCAACTGTACCCTACCACCACCCCGACCACGACCTCGACCGCCCAACAACGCCACGCCGCCAACCGCATCCTCCTCGCCTGGAAACCCCGCGGCAACCTGCCCCACGCCATCGAGTCCACGGCCCTCCTCATCGACGCCCAGCTCCACCACACCACTGCGACCACCGCCAACCTCAGCAGCAGCAGCACCCCCAGCAACTTCAGCCTCCGCGCAACCTACACGGCAGCCTTCACGCGCTTCGTCACCGGCTTCTGCGACATCGGGCGCTCGCGCGAAGCGAACCTCGCGCCCAGCAGCATGCAGGAAATCGCCCGGCAGATCGACATGCCGGCGGATTTCGTCACGCTGCGGCACGAAGCGACGCATGAGGAACTACCCTCCTTGCAGCGGTTAGTGGCGGCGACGCGGCAAGCGCTGGAATGGCTGTGGCGGGTGTACTGGGTGCGGCTCGGTGAAGAACCATCGTCGCAGCGGTCTCTGCCTCAGCACGGCCCTGCTGGCACTCTCGGTGAAGTGGACCAAATAAATGCAGAGGCTATGACGAAACAAGAAGAGGCCCGCCGCCTTCTCCGCAGCTTCCGCACAGCGCGGCGTGCAGCCTTCAAAACCAACACGCAACGCACGCCCGAGCACCGCGCGCAGCTCGCAACCATCGGCAGCGCCTGCGTAGCGCTTTGCCGCACAGCAGGCAGCAGTAGTAGTAGCGAGGCCGCCGCCGTCGAGACGCTGGCGTGCGTGTTGGTGGAGGACAAGTATCTGATCCCATCGAACCACCAGTGAGTCTTCCCCAGCCTTCCACGAGCTTCATTCCCCAAATACGTCGACAGGCAAGCATGTTGCTAATAGCGGGTGATGGTCCAGACCCGGCGCACCCATAACCGGCGCCCTGGCCCTCTGGAGCGACCTCCTCCTCCTCGTCATCGAGCAGCAGCGCGGCTTCCTCGGCGCGCTAGCCAAACAGCTAGTCCTCTCCCTTTCCCTCGCGGCGCCTAGCTCACTGGCCCAGACTGATGGCGATGACAATGCCGACAAAGACGCCGTCTTCCTCTGGCTCAACCACCTCGTCACCTGGCGCAGCGCGCTTCCCGAGCCGGTGCTGGAGGAGCTGAGAGTAGACGTCATGAAGCTGTGCTGTCTGTACTCCAGCCATTGGACGCAGAAGCTGGGTTTGCGACTGCTCGAGAGCGGCGACGCATTGTTCCGGGAGGAGTGGGAGGTCTTGTTTGAGGCTAGCGCATTACACGCCAGTGCAGCCAATGATGTGGATATGGACGCAGGTGTGGAAGTGGGACGCGGAGCGGCGATTTTGTCCCGCGAGCCGCTCGCCATGGATGTAGATCAGCGCGAGACTGCTCGCATCGTGGGAGAGCTCGAGGGTGTAGGCGGCTGGCGACGCGCAGCTCTAGCACCGCATGGCGTGCCCATCGGCGTCGTGGGGTGAGCGCGAATACATCGCCGCCACAAGAGAAGCACCCTCATCTTCCCAAGCCCGCCTTGCAAGCAGTCTCCCTCTCGCATTAAGCACCGTGCACGTTCCAACTTCACGATGCCAGACATCGCAACGAAGACCATTCACCCTCCAGCAGCCTTAATCCCCTCCTCCCTCTCCACCACCTTCTCCTGAAACCTCAACAAGAATATCGTCTTCCCAGGCCACATCTCATCCCCCTCGCCCCAATGCGCCGACACTCCCTCGGTCCCAAACCCACTCGCATCACACACCCCCTCAATAATCCCCGCCACAAACGCCGCGCAATTCAGCTGCGACATCTCCTTCGGAATCGAGATATACGTATTGACCACGGGCTCATTATCCACAATCATGTACTCCTCGCGCTTACTCGTGCTCTGCTCCAACGCATCGGCCGCCCGGCCGAACAAGCCCCGCCACAGCACGCCGTGCACGAACTGCAGTAGATCCAGTAGGCGTGTCGGTCGGACCGCCTTGCCGCCCTGGCGGTAGAGGAGGAGGTCGAGCATTTTGATGCCGATCGGGTAGCCCGCGCGGTTGAGGCGGCCCTCGATCTCGGAGACGCTGGCGGACTTGGCGTGGTGGTAGGTAATGAGGGTGTTGAAGAGGTGGGCGAAGGCCGGGAGGGAGGTGGAGGAGGGGGGCCGGGAGAGGGCGCGGTCGTAGATGGATTTGCGCGAGGCCGGGTGGCGGAGCGAGGGCTGGAAGGGCTTTGGTGGGGGCAGGGGGATGGTGTCCGACTCCTTGAAGTCCAGGGGCGTGGGTGGGTTGTTGTTGGTTGTTGCTGTTGCTGTTGCTGTGGTTGGAGCTGGCATGGTGGGTGGTTCGTGGGTGGTCAAATTGTGCGCGAGGGTTAGTCGTCCGATTGCGGTGCTACGCTCGCAGAGTTGCTGATGGCTTGGCTTCAGTCGTGCATAAATGGTTCCATGTCACGGGGAAGCCGCATGATCGAGACACCGTGGAAGCATGGAAGGAGCGGATTGGCAGACTGGGAAGGTGCGCCGATCGATGCGGCTGATGAGTAAGCATCCGATCTCGACGTCTGCGCCGCACTGCGGCGTCTGGCCTTTTAAGTTTTGCGTGCAAAGCACAACCACCACGAGCTCTATCGACAAGCACCTCAACCTACTGCCATGCACACCCGGGAAATCTACAGCTTGCCCCGTTCTCACCCCATCATTGCCATTGTACTTTCTCATTCACCGGCAAAGGCCGACCGGCGATTCCGAATAGCCTCGTACGCTCGGGCCGATCTGGCGATTCGAGATCGAGGCCAGGGCAAGGTTCACAGCTTGCGCCGCCAAAACGCCAAACCAAAGCTTCTCCGCTCGTGCCATTCCGTCGGATGTGCTGCTTGCTGACCCGCCCAGGTACACACACACCTTTACGACTCGCAGGATCGAGGTTTCAAACGCGGTTTGATGCAGTCTCACACGCCCACACGACAAGCCAATCCCAAAGCAGGACCTGTCGTCGGGATCGGCAACGGCCCCAGAGCGGCCGCGTGCATGATGTACGTGAGCTTGATGCAAGAATAGGTCGTAAACGCGGGACTCGGTCCGGCCGCGTTGCCGCATATTCACATGTCAGAACTCCTCTTTCCGTCCGACACGAGTGACGAAAAGCAAGCACGTGCCGAGATGCAAAGCTAGGGAACGGTGTTCCTCAGGTAGGAGCATGTCTGCACACTCTCACCATCTATATCCATCTTCGTTGCATCTGGTGGTCACACCGAAGACCAGACGAGACGAGCGCCGAGCTGATGAATGCAAGACGTCAGCTGGAGACTCCTGGAGGCTGGAAGTGGAGCTGGCACGAGACACCTGCGACGCTGTGCCGGACTTCAAGCGCCTTTCACATGCAACTCCCGAGCAACACCCATCATCACATCACTAACTTCGCTTTTGTTCTTCTCTCGTCTTGTCTCTCCTCAGTTTCCTGGAACTGAACGGAAACAATAGCAACATCTCTTGTCAGCCTTTTCTTACTCAACACCATCCACCATGGGCCGGGAGAATCCATCCGTGGGCATGGCGCCAAACGCGAACCGCCGACAGGAGCGTGCGAAAAGAGCGAGAGAAACGGTCAACAAAGTCATTCCGGACATACTACGAGGGAGCCCGAGAGCTAGGCACGGCATCCACAAAGCTGAGCTCGTCGTCGACCCGGAATTGAATACACACCATACCGGAACACCCACCACCTCGTCAACAATCATGCCAGAGCGGCCGACTATCCGCCTCCACTGCACCGACACCCTCGCTGCCGCCGCCAAATTATCCGACCGCCCCTTCGCATCCAAACGAACAACCTCCACGCTCAAGACATGCCGACAGCAAAAGCCCAATGTAGCAGTCCTGAACATGGCCTCGCCTCTCAAACCCGGCGGCGGCTTCCTCGATGGCGCCAACAGCCAAGAGGAATTCCTGTGCTGCCGCACGACGTTGTATCCGTCACTCTGGGACTCCTTCTACCGCCTACCCGAGCTGGGCGGGGTCTGGACACCCGAGGTGCTAGTCTTTCGAGACAGCACGCCGGAAGCCAACGAACTAGCAAAGCGGGACCGCTATTTCATCGACGTTATCAGCGCAGGTATGCTTCGCTTCCCAGACACAGCCAACCGAGGGCGCTCTTCCGATGAGCTGTTGGAAGGCAAATGCAGTTGCGGCGTCAGCTACTGTGATCGCGACCGCGAGCTCGTGACGCGGAAGATGAAGGCCGTACTGCGCATGGCCGAACTGAAAGGCATCGAAAAGCTTGTGCTAGGCGCTTGGGGCTGCGGCGCGTATGGCAACCCGGTGAAGGAGATCGCCAAGATCTGGCGGAAAGTCATCGTAGGCAGCACGCGGCAGCGACGACCGAACGCCGAGCAATGGGAGGGTATCAAGGAAATCGTCTTCGCCATCCCGGACCGAACGATGTTGCGCGAGTTCCAGCATGCTTTCGCCGACGTCCTGACCACCGACTTAACCTCGTCGCCGCCCGCTTCGGACACTGAGGACGTCGAAGCCGGTGCTGCCACCCAGTCCTCACTCGTGAACGAGGACCGAGATTTCGCCGAGCTAGTCGACAAAATCCAAGAGACCGAGCTCCAATCCGAGCAACTGACCAACGCTCGCTCGAAGGCCCGGCTTCGAGACGTCCTCGCCAACCTGAACCGCGAGCTCGCGCAAGGTCTGGCTGCGAAGCAATTCAAAGACGAAGACCTCACGCACACCTCGGATGAGGAAGTCGATGACATGATCGTGGTCACCGGCACGGACGGCGAGGACAACAGCATGTACAACTTCGACGAAAACGACGTCGCCTCCTCCTCGTCGCTGGACTCTGGGTGCGAGACGAGCGAGGTGTACGACTTCCGGCGGCGAGGCAGTACAAGACCCGGGCTCAACGATGGCGATCACGGCTTTTCGCACGACGACATGGACGTCGATGATCTTCACTCGCCGGCAGACTACCCCACGGCCCAACCATCCCCGCGCTTCGACGCCAAGACCGGCTGGTTCGCCGGCAGCATTGATGATTTCCACGGCTACTTACGGGGCAACGGCAGTGGGGACGAGACCGAGCGGGCTGCGAGCCATTGTTCGCCGGTGCTGAGGCCGGATAGCAGTGCCGGGCCGGTTATCGACGAGTTGTTGTTGGAGGAGTACCTGGGCAGGTATGAGGGGACGGATGGGGCGAGGGTTGATACGTGTTGACGGATTCGACGATGTGCTGGATGAGACCGGACCGGACTGGATGGGTGTATGTACCTGTATATGTTGGCGTTGGGGCTTGGCTTTTGGGGGGATTATTGATGATGGGAACGCAGGGCATGGCGTTTGTATGGTTGGCTCGGCATTCGGAGTCTTGGGTATGAACGGTGTTGGTCTACTTTGCGAGGCATAGCATGGCTGGGACTGTAGGTTTGAGATATGTAGCACGCACGGCACAGCGGCGGACTTGGGACGGGTTGGTGTGGCGTTGATTGCTACGATATTTAGGCGCCGCCATGGTTGGGGACCTTAACAAAATTGACACGTTGTTGCCGCGAATCTCAAGTCATTCAGCCATGTACATAAGCCTGTATGTACTTACCGTACGTACGACATCTTGCTGTTTCATACTCAACACTCTAGTAGTGTTTCGTCTTTCCCCATGGTTGATGAATGCTTCCTCTACGTGCCACCTCTCCTGCCTATTCGGGCCAGGTGCCGAGGTAGATTGCCGGCTGTTGACAAGGAATTCGGATGTACTCCATCTCCATCACTCGTCTTCCCACGGGCCTTCTAGAATGTATAACCAACCCGCTTACCGATGCCACTGCCACGCTTCTGGGAGTTCGCCCACCTAACCGACAACCTCAAAAACATGGGCTGGGTCGACGCAATCCCCCGGGCCGGCAAACTATACATCGGCGGCCTCCACGCCCTATACCAAAAACCAGACCTCTTCGAGAAAGGCGGAATCACTCATATCGTATCGGTCATTGACTTTGACATTTACGAGAATGGAGCTTTTGAGCAGTACGAGCACCTGATGCTCCGCGTGGACGACGATCCGAACGAGGAGCTGTTGAAGCATTTCAAGCAGACGAGTGCCTTTATAGATGCTGCGCTGAAGGGGGGCGGAGGCGTGTTCGTGCACTGTGCGATGGGCAAGTCGCGGTCGGCAGCAGTCGTGTGTGCCTACCTCATGTGGAAGGATAAAGTTTCGCCACAAGAGGCACTCAAGCAAGTCTGCGAGGGTCGACCGGTTTGCTCGCCAAATCCTGGGTTCATGGAGCAGCTTGGGGTTTACAGTGAGATTCTCAAGGCAGGCGACGATACTAAAGCTGACGAAGTCTACCAACACTGGCTCAAGAATCGCTTCACAGGTAACGCCTGGGTTTGGGATAAACGGGGCAGGGAAGCCAAGCTATGAGGATCCAGTCTACCAAATCAAACCCTTTTGGTTCTTGGCGAACTGGCCGACACGCTTCGGCGGCATATACCAGCCGGTCCCCTTCAGCTCCGTGCCTTGGCTCACACCAGCGACTTTGTCCATTGGCGTCTTCGCTTGCAGATAGCTCAAGGAAGCATGGTCCGCCTCTCCCTCCGCATTGTGAGAAAGGATGGACTGCACCGTTCCCTGAAGCGCTCACAGATCTCACCTCCGCGAGTTCGCATCTGGGCCAGTTACCTTTGGCTTGCATTGCGGACTTGCAACTTCTGCTTGGGCAGACGTCTGCGCTGCGGAAGCCGCTGAGCTCCAATCTCGTGCTTTCCTACGCATATCGTCTGCTATGGACTCCCTTCTGATGTGAGACTCGCTGCTTGACTCACCACACTCGGCATGTCCTTCTTCTCGTAACTGGAAACGGCTTCCTCCAGCGTCGAAACACAATGGACGACAATGCCCGGCACGCGGCTAGAGGATGCGCCGACTCTCCTACTCGCCGCGTCCTGCGGAAGATGGATGACTATGATGTGTGCCGCGTCGCCCTTCCGCACATCGTTCTTCTACGGGCTGGCCCACGACTCCAGCGGTCCGGTGATTAGCAGGGGCCAGCGCTTCGAGCTCGGTATCAGATTGATGATCAGCTTCAGTCTCGGATCGACATCCGCGGAGAAGTTTAGAAGCTCTTGCATCGACGCTTTCTCCCAAATCTGTGACAGGTCGGCCCCGGTAGTGCGAGAGCACGGCGTTCCACTCACGCCAGGAGGACATGGTGTAGGTGGTGATATAGCCATTATCCATACTCTAGACATGGATCGTGTTGCAGAGGTTTGGGGCCTCGGGCACTCCGCTGCACACCTCTTCAACAGCAAAACAGCCCTGTGCGCACCACTGTTGGTCAACGCTGGCGGCTTCATGTCAGGAACCAACGTCTTCCGCACCTCAGACTTGAGCGCGCCATTGCCAATCCGCAGGTCAAGCACAAATTCGCCGCCATCGGCCGTCCGAACGCGGACCGGAGAGTCGATACCCTCCACCCACGAACCTACCAAAATCATCATCCCATGCCTCCTCGACCCCTCTACCAGTCCCTGGTGCAGTTGATCCTTCATACCGGTGCACCATCCACCACGGAAACCCATCTAGGCATTCACTGTATGCATGCCACACTAAAGAAAATACGCCGAACTGAAGCTGTGCCGCTAATCGTTCAGAGGCTTCACTGCTGCGGCACATTGTACATGCATCAGATGTCACGCGACACAGTGCTCGCTTGTGTGGCACAGTATACTCAACTTCCAAAAGAGTGTGCTTAGCACAGCCTCTAAGAAGCAACAACGAGCTACATGCTGTAGTCTCTGTGCCATAAGCTGGGACACAGTGCGCTGGGAATGACCTGTGCCTGAGATTCCAGTCGATCTCAGGTTGAGTGAACGTAGTGGCAGTCAAGATAGGCAATTCGTTATTAGGGTAGTTCTCTGATCTAGACATCTTCAATGTGATCAGATAATCGCAACGAAGGCCGCCAAAGCAATGACTCCCGCGACGGCCGCAGCCTCCTGCTTCCCTGCCCCACTGCTGCCCGTGGTGCTCGCCGTCGCTGCAGAGCCTGAAGCGCTGCCGCTGCTGCTCGCGGAGCCGGCTGCGCCTGCGGCACTGGCAGTTGGCACGATCATTCCATCCGACGTATGCAGACTCGTGCTCACGCTGCTTGCACTGCCGCTACTCGCACTGGCGCTTGCAATGCCGCTGATGCTGACGCTCTCGGTCGCTTCAGCCACGATGTACGCCGCGCTGCCGGTTATCGATGGCGTGAAATAGTAGGACACGGCCGTCTTGTTGCCGATTGGGTCGGTGAAGCTGCCCGTAACTTCCGACGCGCTGCTCGCGCTCTGCGAGCTGGCGGTCGCATAGCTGTACAGAAAGTCCGCGATCCCGAGCGTGGGCGTGTTGGTAACCGCGCAGTAGGTTAACGAAATGCTGCTGATGAGGCTTGGCGCCATGTATCCGCTCTCATCGTCCGCAGCACCGTGCGCCTTGTAACAAGCCTCGCATCCTACCGCCTGGGCGAAGAACTGGCTCTCGCAGACACACGTCCTCTGCGTGCTGATGCTCAGCATCGCCGGCTCTTCGGTCGGGTCGCTGCCATCGCCGCCTGTCAAGCCGCTAAGCCCAGCTGATCCGTACATGCATTCCGCGGTGATGGCTTCGATGGCCACGCATGGGGCATTGAAGTCGGGGTAGCCGGTGGCATTGGTCGGCATGCAAACGGCTTCAATGTACTCGCCTTCGCGCTCCAGGCAGTCGTCGGAGGAGTAGTCGGAGCATTGGACCTGGCGCTTGAGGAGTGAGGCGCTGGCGGCAGTTGAGAGGCCAAGTGCGAGGAGCGTGATGTGCTGCATTTTTGCTGGGTGAGATGTCGTCTGTGTTGTGAACTTATAATGCTCTTCGTACGTGGCTGTGGTGAGTTTGCGGGATTGTGATGAGAGGAGTAGAGAAAGAGCTAGATGTACTTACCCAGGCGCGACAGTCTTATAAAAGCCTGCCAGTAGCTAAGACTCCTACCGAAATGAGCAAGCCAGTCATCTTGTACGACGTAAGGGAGGAGTCTGAAGGAGCGAAGGAGATTGTCTGTGTTTGGGGTGCTTTGGCGCCCTTGGCAGGGGCTGATGAGGCTAAATGTGGTACGGGCCGGGAGTCTAAAATAGAAGTCGGTATGCTTGGCATCAGCCATCCTGCTTCGTCAGCCTTCCGCTTGTCTTCTCCATCCGATTCATCGATACCATAATCCGACGCCCAGCGCGCCATGTTGACCTCACATGAACCACCTGTGGACGCCATTGCCGGTCCGGTGAAGTATTGCCCGCTTTGTGGGAAACCTTTCACCCTGGGTACGTCGTGACGGACTCGAGCCGGAGATAGAGAACGACATGCTCAGTCTAGACCCTCAGCAACTTCTTACCACCGACACTTATCCTACTGTCGTCGCGCGCAGACCCGCGGACGGAATCGGCCCAAGTCATGCCGCGCATGCAATCTTTCAAAGACAAAATGTAGCTTCCAGCCTCGTTGTTCCCGATGCACTGCCAAGGGGTACGACTGCGTGTACTACGATCGACCGGTCGTAACAGAGGGTGGACATACACTCAATGGCCACGTCACTCTATCCAGCGCAGCTACAACACCCACGGCCCCGGAAGAGCTGTCCATGCCTGGCGCGTTTGACTTTGGAGACGATCCCGCCCTAGGTTTTGCAGATACTCACCCCTTTCTGTACGGTGCCATGGTCGAACCAGCAGCCAATGAGCCCATGGGAGATATGTCCTTCTTCAGCGAGGTTGATCTGTCCGCTGAGCCCTATGACCTCGCCATTGGAGACCTGACGACCGGCTACATTAACGAGGTCGATAGCACGAAGGCCCTGACCGCTCTCCATGCTGCAGAGCCCATAGCCCAACAGAGCGCGCGTCTAATACTGCAAGCCCTGTGCGCCATTCCCGAGCAAATGTCGCGAAGGGAAACATTTCCTGCTTTCATCCATCCACATTGGGAGAGCCCGGCTTTGCCTGAGTCTCTCGCCATTTGTATGCGCATCGCGCAGATGTTCGCATCACGCACGCCTGACATCACGCCTTTTATCTGGAGGACTATCCTTGCCGAGCAAAGACATGTCATGGAACAAGTGCGTCCCACCGCTTCTCCCATATAATCTAAACTGACCGGGCAACACAAAGCTGCCTACGCTCTCTAAGCTGGATGTGCATGCCGCTTCACAAGCCCACATGGTATATCTCATCATGCGCGTGGTCGACGGCGTGGCGGAAGACGTGGCGTGGAACCAGGAAATGACGCTGTCACTCAGGGTACACCTGGCCTCCTCCCAAGTACTGGGAGCTAGCTAATAGTGTCAGGTCCTCTGCAATCACTTCCTGGACATGTGTGACGGACAATTCAGTCAACCAGAACAGACTCATCCCAGTATGACCTGGGAAGACTGGATCTTTGCCGAGTCTCGACGGAGGTGCGTGTCATTGCAAAGCATCCCATAGAAGACTGACCAAGAGTGATTAGGACTTCGTGTGTCTGGTTCCTCATCACCCGCACCATCGTTGTCAAGAGTAGTGATCACTGCGCTACTGCCGAAGATCCCGGATTGTTACCGCTCCCTTCGCCGAAGACGCAATGGGAGGCCAGGAGCCGCGCTGCCTGGACGCTTGAAATCGAGGCTATAAGTCCCGCCATTTGCACATTTGGAAGTTTGATAGACTCCAAGCAACGATGCAGTGAGAAACTTCATGCGCAACGGCTGAACTCGTGGAATGCGAGAAGTGATAGTTTGGGATCTCTACTCAATATCGCTGCTCTTATGTAAAGAGCGGACTTTCTGATGACCAGGTTAACCGATGGACTGATCTCCTAACCGCAAAGCTCCTCCTTGTCCGTCCACCTCTCCCGTTTTGTCTACCAGGCAACCTCCCCATCCCTGTCGGAGAACGTCATGGTAGGGCCGTCCTTGCCCACGGTAGCCAGCTCGACAATGCGCTGAGCGCCCAGTTGAGGCGTCGCACCATACGAGACGTAGCCGGTCAGACCGGTCGCCACCAGCCCCGGACACGCAACATTGACGCGGCCGCCAACGTCCTCCAGGATCCGGGCGTAGTTCAGGGCGACCATGTTGACTGCGGCCTTGCTAGCGTCGTAAGCCTTGTAGTCGCTGGCGAAGAAGGGCGTGTCATGATTGGTGGCCTGCTCCAGCGAGCCCATGCGCGACGAGACGAAGACGACCCGTGGCAGCGCCGACTTGCGGAGCAACGGCAGCATGGCCTCGGTCAAACAGGCGGTGCCGATGACATTGGTGGCGAAGGTCTGCGTGAAAAGGTCGCGGATGGGTTGATCGGGAGTCTTACCATCGATCAATATGCCGGCATTGTTGATCAGCACATCGAGTCGTCCAAACTGTTGCTTGATAGTTTCCGCAGCCGCCACGATCGAGGCGTCGGAGCCGAGATCCAGCTGGACGCTGGACGCTGAGTGGCCTTCGGATTGTAGGGATGCGGCAACCTTGGCGCCCGCCTCTGCGCTGCGAGCACCAACGATCACGTGGTGTCCGTGATCCGCCGCAAGCTTGGTGGCTGTGGCAAGCCCAATGCCCTGGTTGGCGCCGGAGATGAGGGTAATGGTGGACATCGTTGCTGTTCGTGTCGCTTCGGCACTCAATGGTAGTGGGATGTTGTTGGCGAACGGAGTCGGTGGATGAGTCTGATTTCATGGTGAAGTGCTTGGGCTTGACCCTTATATCTCTTTGTGCTGTGACTGGAAGACCAATTCGGCCGATGGCATGAAGGCTGGCCATTGCGGCCGACACTACGAACGCTAGCCACGTTAGCGCGAAAGCCGGCCAATTTTGCCATTAGCGAACTTCGAAGGATTATTCCAGCAGGACAGCTTCTGCCATCATTACAACGGAAGCGCCGCTTGTACAGCATTGGCCCAGTGATACTCGGAAGGATGCTGGGATTTTACAACTAACGAAAATGACAAAGCAACGCCGGTCGCGGCAGGTTCGCACCCTATGCGGCCAATCGCACCGAGCACCGAAGCCACTTAGAATCATCTTGACTGCAAACATACACTCGCAGGGTTTGAGTGACAGTCACGATGGTGGTAATCCGACCTGCAGACTCAGCCCAAACTCGGGCCCACTCTATGGCCCATTAACACGAATGCATCAAGTCGACCCACTGCACATCTACATATCCAGCTCAGAAGATCGTGACATCAACAACCACGGAGGTTTCTACCGTCACTCCGATCACGACGGCGAAGTCTTGATGTTGTCTCACCAGCTGCTGCGAAGTGGTAGACGTCCCGTTCATCATCTACACCAAGGCAGTAGCGTCGCCCACTCCCGGACGCGCTGGATACGTGGACATGATCAGCGGGCTTGGTAACTGCTGCGAATCTCTTGTCGCTGAGCGATCGCGTGTTGTATCTGGCTCGCGAAACACCTCCCCATACGAAAGCAAGATGGAGTCGAACAGCGATGACAGTACTGGAGGCAGCATATCTTCCACCAGCGCCCCAAACAACACGCTTGCTAGCGGAGACCTGGCACCATCAGTCATCACCCGCCTGCGCGCCATCATGGAGCTGGCAAACTCGTTCTAAGCCACGATCAACGCCGACATGGCAGCGATCCGCTGTAGCGTAGACAACACACTTGTTCGACAGTCGCCATCATGTTGTTTGAGCGAATTAACATTGTTGTACCGGCAAGACCTCTGACGGCCGAAGCGCCACTCTCAGTAGCGCTTGGGCAGTCTCTGCTCTCGCATGGGCGCGACGGCCAATGGATCAAGACCGCACACCATGCGTACATCGCCCGCTGGGACGACGGAGAGTCGAAGCGCACTGTCCAGATCGTTCGCTACGAACTGGAATCAGGACAAGACCTCACTGATGCAATCTTCGCCGCACGTCAGATGAGCTTGCCGGTAAAAGGCCTGCCCGTCGACTGTTCTGGTCTCCTCCGGAGGCTAGAGCTGATCGGGTGTGCTTTCGTCAGCCCGCGTACCATTGTTGGCCTACGGGAGATCTTCCCGTTCGTCAAGCACGTCGTGGTTCACGACTGCCCGGAGTTCGACCTTGGTTGGGCTGTTGGCGTCAACCCCGACTGGACTAAGCTCGGTCCCGACGAAAGCATACTGCTAGCCCAGCCGACTATGCTCGGCCATGTCAGCTTCATGATAAACGAGTCGGCGCGGACGCTGAACAGTTGGGATGGCCGTGACATGGCGAAGACTTTTAATCCCAAATACCTCCGCAACACGCCATTCAGCCTGGATGCCATGAAGAAGGTCCTAAGAGGCCAGGGCGTCGAGAAGTTCCTCCATCGGTTTATCATCTATACCGAGCAGGGACAAGTCGGCAAGGCCATGCTGGCGATCCGGAACGGCACACCGTATCTACAGGAGTTTCTATGTCCGTCCTGCCTGAGCAATGAGGACGACGAGGAAGACGAGGAGACCTGCGACTACGACAGCGACCCCGAAACCGGTGACAAGCTTCCTGGTATCTTCTTCACCAACGTTGCGAGGTTACGCAACAAGAAGGGAGGCAATGCCGGCAATGTCGGTGCCAGCAGTTGTCAGTTTTCGCAGGCCGTCGCTCTTGCTAGGCGTCATCTCGCAAAGGTCCACGACACGGACGCAACGGCACCTTCCGAAACCGAGATGTCCATTATCACTGCTGCTAGGATGCGGCCTACGCACAAGCAGGATCTTCCGCGCGAAGCCGCGGATGCCCTCATGCAGGCCGTCCTCGACTCACTCCAACTATTGCCCGAAGTGGCAGAAGACAACCAGGTCGCGCTGTCTCAGTGGGACAGTGGTCTTTGGGAGAGGCAGAATTGGCAGCACATGCCTATTGAGCAAGACACGCAGAGCTTTGCCGAGTGGGTTGTGCGGCTGCAGGGTCTCAACCAGCCTTCTAAGATGCTGCAGAAGCTCGACACCGAGTGTCGCTGCGCGAAAGGCCTCCACGTTCTCGGAGATGGGCCTTCTGCGACATCATCCAAGAAGCCGCTGCCAACCACGACGGCGATCACAACCACCGCTAGCCAGCCCGGCCCCGAAGAGGGCATCACTGCGCCGCCCGCCGAAGCGCGGGTCGCTCCTGATCCGCTGACTTATGCGACTATCGCAGCACCGTCGACGCAGACAACGCCAGCGCTGCCGCTGCCGGGTGCCGCCCGTGCTGCTGCTCCTCCCACTGCGCCCACTCAATCGCCTACGCCTGCACCCGCGCCCGCGCCAGCACCTCCGCCATTTGCCCGCCTTTTGCCAGAGCACAAGAAGGCGCACGTGCTCTCTCGTATGTGCGTGAGGCACGTCAATGGGAAGGGCGCGGTGTGGGGCGATCGAAATATTGACTGTTCTGTGCCAACCTGCACCGATTTCCACATTTGCAAGGACTACTGGGCCGGCATCGAGGCGAATGGGACTTCCGGTTGCGCGCACGGCGGAGACGATATGGTACATCCGGATGCGAGTGGGAATGATGTGTTCCACTTCAAGCCGAACTGCAAGGCCTACCAGTCGAGCCTTCACCAAGCGGCGCACCAGTGCATCGTTCGCTTGCCAGCACATCGGCCGAAGAGCCTTCATTCAGCGGCGCGGCTTCCTCCACCCATGTCAGCGAGCATGATGCCTCCTCTCCGCCTGCCCTTACCAGCAACCTGCCATCCAGCATCTTGCCCGAAGACGTCGGCATCGAGAGCGAAGGTTCTTCAGACGACGAAGATGGCGGCATTGCGCTGACTGATGATGATCATGACTACTACCACGGTCTTGGCCACAGACATCACCTGCGCGCCGCTCCGGTTCCCGGACACGCTCAGCAAGAGGAGCAGTACTACGTTGAGTGCGACCGCTTACGATACCCTATCGCCATGCCAGCGGTCGGCGAGGCTGCGCACATCACAGGGCCGACAGCCAACTGGACACCACCCTCGAACGCACCACCTTCGAACGACAGCGCCGAGTTCGAGGCGCGGAACCTCGACGACCTTCTCGAGCGCGTGTGCCTACAACACATCAACATGAATGGGCCGTAGGGTCTTGCGCTTCCTGGCTGCCTCTCCGCCGCTGAAGGCGCTGGCTGTACGAAGCTTCATATCTGCATGTTCGCCACTTCAATGTGGTTGTGCCAGATGCCCCATAAGGTAGCGTCGTACAGAAGCTTGCGTAAGAGCTTAATCGTGTAGAATGTGACATGCACAGGACGGCAGCCGCTCTCCGTCGTCTTTGCTATAGGCATATGCAAGATCGTCAGAAAGGTATCCTGACAAGATCGAGCGCTTCCAGAAGCATGTTTACAAGGCTCTCTCCAGCAACGCAGTAAGCCGGACACGAGCAGAACTCCGATGATACACGGAGAAGCAATACGTCCGCTGAGTGGCTGACAGAGTGTAGGCACATGGTTCGTTGTAGGTAACCGAGAGTATAGCTGTGAGAAAATGTTCGACTTACGAGTCAAGACAACCCGCCAAACCTCATTTGATCAGATTCGACAGGCTACGGCCCCTTTCTTACCGCAACCTTAGCACCCGTCCTTGAAGAAAGCACACTCAGCCATGTTCCAACTCCATAACTCAAAAAGCCCAAGAGGGCCAGTAATAACACCCTGGGGACATCATTTACACCGAACCGCAACCGCGGGTAAGACTGTGGGTGGTTTGTTGTTCAGATCCACTCGATCCTCAAGCAATAGCAGCGACCGTAGCTACTGCAATGGGTACTACCGTCGCAGGTCCTGGATCAGGCGAAGGTTCAGCGCAAGCATTGTTGCCACATAGCTGATCTTGATCGTCGCCCGTCTAACACAGTTTCAGCATTTGTCGTATCCCCAGAAGGGGCAGACTCACCTGAGACAAGCCAAACGTTGTGGCGCAAGTGGCGCTCCAGAACGACTCTAGAGCGAACCAAGCATAGGAATCGGCGATTGTTGGCGCAAAGCTCTGTGATGCAATTGCTTGGACTTCGACCGGGCCATAGACGAATCGAAATGCAGGAGTTACATCGACGGCCTCTGACTCGAGCGGTGGAACCACGAGACTCTCAAAGTGCGTGTACTCGTGCAACAGGATGCCGCCCAACGTCAACATTTTCCAGGACGTGCGAGGATCCAGGAAAGAGCAAACCCTTGCAGCCGGTCCTGGAGGGTCGAGAGTGTCAAAGCCTAGCAAGGCTGCTGGATGGGCTAGGCCGTCGCTACACAGTATCATCTGTGGCTCGTCCGTTTCTGGGTCAAGTGTCTGTGCCATGTCGTCTAAGTGGATGGTCAACTCCGTTTCATATCTCTGCACATCTATGATAGAATGAAAGACTTACCCGCGCCGCAAACAAAGTTGCCAGCATCATCAGCGAAGTCCGGCGTAATAGAGATCTGCTCCAGCACTTCTGCGCAGTTTGTTGTATCGCCACCAATGATGTCGTTGAATACACCAAGAACTGCTGCAGCAGAATCGGCAGGAAAGTACTTTACGAAGATGGCGTTCCCTTCAACAGCCTGGGCCGCTGCTGACTGGGCACGGCTGCATGCTTGTTGGACTGCTGTTTGGATCTGTTGGATTTGCGTAGGGTTGAAAACTGGGCTGACTGATGGCGACGCTCTTTTCGCGAGGCGATGTTCGTTGACGGCAGGACGTCCGAACACAACTGCAACTAGCAATGCCGTGATGACGAGCTGGGCAGAGAGCGAGTGCATGTTATGCCTTGTTTATGACTTTCAAGAAGCCTGGGAGGGTGGGTATCAGATGGCAGATGCTGGGATGAGAAGCGAGGCTTTGCTTTGCTAGGCAGGTAGTGTATTGCGGTGACTGGACTTATGTCTAGGGGGCTCAGAGATCTCGCAGATCGATATTCATATCCATACTTGCATCTCATCAGCGCTTGCATCGGGCCACCGATGAATGTTGGTGTTGCAAGTTTGCCACTAGAGTTGGTTCTGTGGTTGTTGAGTCCGTTCCGTGGTTGAAGTCCAACACAGGAAGCGCCGGAGGAGTTGTAGGAATAGATAAGCTGCAGCTTGCGGCTGATAAGTGGGTGGCCTTGGCTACGCAACTTGCGAATGAACATCGCTTGCGACCCGTCTACTTCTTCTGGTGTATTATGGGCAACGTTTCACACTCCCACTCACCGGAGTCAGAGAGCACATTGGACGAAGGCTGATGAGGCTACCTCCTATTAGAGAGCATCTCGTATCCTTGGCCTCTATCAACGGCCCCGAAGCTTGATCTCTTCTTTGGCTAATGGCCGGACAATGACAGACGCTCTGGCAGACCCGAACGATAGCCTTCATCAAGGAGGGAGTGTAATGGTTCCATCAAGCACATCGAGATTACAGCCACCTACAGTCTCGATCAGCATTTCCATCGAGCCGGCGTCATACAGCATCTCGCAATCGCGCGAGCTACCGGACCTAAAGATGACGGTCACTTCACATGCCTCTCGCCCGATAACGGTGTTTACGTTCCCGACTGCACTGAACCTGCGTCTCGCATTGATGCGTAACAACTTCGTTTGTGCCGAGGTGGCGACAGGCCAACCCGTCTGGCTCGAGCGTACAAAAGGACCTCAACGGCCAGCCTTTCGCCGACAAAGGGGCAGCCCGGATGAAGCGTACTTCCTCGAGCTACAGCCGGAGCAACCAACTACAATAAGCTACCCATTCGTGCTTGCATCCGGTTGGAGACATAGAGGAGAAGAAGGGCCGCAAGGCCGAACTCGAGAGCTGACAAGCGTGCACCGTGGACAAGAGTACCGCAACTACCTCGAGCCCGGTTGCAGTTACCGATTTGGTCTCGCAGACCGTCAACGCATTGGGTGGTGGCGGTATGGGACAAAGGATGAGGTGCTGGAGCCGGAAGACATGCCGTCGTCGAGAACAAGCATGGAGTGGAGTGAGCCGGCAATTGCGCTTGACTCTGTTCATAAGGCTGTCATTGCTGTCACGCAATGATAACAAGGGCGATCGGCTCATCATCTTCGCGAGGCACGTCTCGGGCAACGGAGAGGCGGGACTCAGCAGGGGAGAGAGAGAGAGCAAGAACCGATAGGATTGTATCGCTATTAATCGTAAAGCAGAACGCTCACCACGCTTGTGCGCAAGAAACGCTTGCGAAAGAAGAGACCTTGCAGCCGGGCCGTCCTGAACAACGCCGCCATTGCGGCTCTGCATCGACCCGTCATTCATCACTGTGCATCTCGCTTTTCGTCATCAATTGCCGTCATACTTCTGTATTTCCACACTCTGCTGGCTCGCCGGCGTCTGGCCGTGCCCAGGTAGCAGCGGCCTCCGCTCATCAGGCTCTATACTCGACACAGCGCGTGACATATTTGAAGGGTCGCGGGAGCCGGCAGCAGTCGGTGTATGTCTGCGGCCGGAAAGAAGCGGCCGGCGCTCATCAGGCGCCATGTTGGACTGCGCGTACGACACCATAGACTGGGTGCGAGATCGAGATCGTCCGATAGATAGGTGCCAGTCTTCGAAGTGTTCGTACTCGGGTGCAACAGAAGCTGCTGTAGTGTCTTCAACCTTGTTGCGCTCGCGGACTATGAAGTAGATGCCCATGGCGACGAGTAATAGTTGCATGGTCCCGACGAGGACATAGACGATCCACACTGACCAGCCTTTAATGCCGACGCGGATCATCATGTTTACGCCGAAGATCCAGGTAAACTAATACAACTCATGTCAGCGTGACGGCGCAAAACTGCTATTCGGTAGAAAATGCCCACACGTACAGGTGCGGAAAGACAGAGGCTCGTCAAGCTCAAGCTGCCAAGGTGGCCTAAATGCCACGTCGTCCACGTCTGTGGAATCCACTGGATGGCTGCAAAGACGGTAACGGCAACTCCTAGAACATCCGCCCAGTTCTGCGAGTACCACGGGAAGCGGTTCTGGATGACGGCCGACACCAGCAGGATCGAGAACGCGAAAGCACAAGCGGCGATGAGAATGATATATGCCCGATGTGCGCGACGGAAGGTCCTATCGGGCCCGGAAACCGAGTGGCGACGCCCGTAGATCTCATCATCGGCTTCTTCTTCGGAGTAGTAGACGTACATAAAAAGCCTGTATCAAATGCTCATCAGTGAACGTCCTGCCATCTCCTGGCCCAAGGCAACTTACACGATCCAAAAGCAAGCAATGCCGAAGATTACCTGCAGCATCCCGAGCAAGCTGCTAACGCACGCGAACCTGGAGTTTGTGCGGCAACATCCCAGTTCCACGGCGCTGGAGGGAAGCATCATGATGTTGCCCACCGCGCAGACGCCAGACAAGGAGCCGAGGAGAATGTACATGGTCGACAAGCCTTCGGCGGACTTGCGTGAGATGATGCGAGACCATTGCGGCAGATAACAGATCAGCAGCCAGCCCATTAATGCGCTGCGAGAGAAGTGTCAGTTAACTCTTGCTGTTGGCGAAACGAAGCTGCATAGCGGTGTGTATGCGTACCCGGAGACGATAAATTGCGGCATTGACGGCTTCGCCAAATGCTCGCATTGCTCCGGCTCGAACATGATGCGCGGATTCACTATGACTGTTGGCTGAAGTCTATACTCGTGGCCGTGGCAGTAAGCGGAGGTTGCAGTAATGCTGCCCTCGTTATAAGTGGCAAGCAGGTTGTACCGGTGTACACAAAGCTGCGGTTGAGGTCAACAACTTCCTCGTCCGGGGCGCTTATCGCTCCCACGTCACGATAACGTAACCTCGTCCTACAATACAATTATCCAGAAGGCCGCAAGGTGTCTATACCATGAAGTTCGTGGAGCTGATTTAGAGTTTACAACTTCGTGTTTTCTCCACTCGACCTTAGTAAAGTACTGTGCAGCCCGCCACGGTGAACATAATGGAGCCCTCTCGGCGAGTATGCCACCTCCTGATCGACTTCTAGATACCATGCATCACCAACAGGCTCTTGAATTTGCCTTGAGACTTCAGGTACTTACGCACCCGATCTGTCAGCCGTGAGAACACTCTGCGCGATAGGGCTGAGCTTGATGAGATCGTTGAGGTTGGCATGTGTTGCGATGTTCCCGCCGTAGGTAGCGCGCAGGTCCCTGTAAGTGTCGTGTTCTTCGTCCTGTACTGGACCATCCATTTTCCCATCTGCACCCCTCATGTTAGCCATGGTCGGGATGCGCCAAAGTGTCGCCCGGTCTCTGATGCCGCCTTTGCTCCGGTAGACGTATTGGTGGAATTGCTAATGACAGACGTTAGCTTTACCATCTGTATGCCGGCTCTTGTCCACGTGGACATACTATGAGAAACCCATCCAAGTACGCTGGATCTGCCCGGAACCAGTTCGGCAAGTCTCTCCAATACGTCCGCAGGATATTCGCACCGATGCATACCGCTTCGGGTGACTTCAAGAGCGGCTCTCCATATCGATCCAGATACAGCGCCTGCAGCCGCTGGAAGAGAGCGCGAGCACTCTTCTGCCGGCTCTTCGGCCGATTGATTTGCTGGTCAGGGGGCGGAGGTAACTCGCCGATGGACTGAAGGAACATGACCGCCACCTTGCGGACGTCAGCGATCTCGGAGGCCTGTCAGTTGATTAGTACGAGTCGATGATGGGAGGCGACGAGATACATTACCAAGATGGCCTCTATCCTCGTGATCCGCCTCGCCTCGTCGACGTGCTCTTCGGCAGAGGTGAGAGCATGGGCCATCTCCCGCTTGACTCGCAGCTGCTTCACGATCTCCTTCGGATCTTTGTCAAGCTCGAAAGTGATGTCCTTCACACTGGTAAACTTCGCGCCGCCCTTCCATTCTGGAGGTGCAAACGAGAACCGGAGCGTTTCGTTCTCCCGAAGTGATGCCCAGACATTGCCTATGCCCTGGAACCCGTTCTCATGCCACTTGCTCGCCTTGATCTCGCCGTCCTTCTTGCCGATGACCATACCAACGATGTCTGTTCGCCAGAAGCGAACTGCCGCATCTTTGGCTCATATCGCCATCATCTGGAGTCGAGGTCAGTCGTCACATCATTTCACCATTCTAGATGCACGCATGCCCTTACCTTGGCCTGCTTTGCTTGTTCCTTTTCCTCTCTGTCAGCCCTCCTGGCTGCGGTCTTCGCCGCTCGATCCTGTTTCTCAGCTTCCTTCTTGGCCGTTGCTTCCGTCCTAGCGGTCGGCTTGCGGCCAGAGCCATCGGAAGCCTGAGCGAAGTTCATCTCCGATATCGAGATCTGTCGTATGTTGTTTGCGGACAGTGAAGCTGTCGCGTGTGTGTGAGCAAGAAAATGACAAACGCCGCTGAAACTAGCACAATAACTTGGTCCGTGCACTTTCACATGACAGCGATGTCGGATCGTGCTTCAGCCTTCACACTCTTGCAAACTTACGTGGAACACAACGCCCGAGTTAAAACTTCGAAACCGCGACAGGCACCATCATACCGCGAAAATGCTTGTAGAGTCGCTCCGCTGGCTGCATGGCGAGATGCAGAGAAAGGCGGCAGCCAGAGAAAACGAAATCGAATGCCGCGAGCTGGTCGACAGGATCGAGACGCACTATGCACTCCAAATCGCACCGCACGTCCATCCTCAGATGAGAGTCTTCTTTCGCTTGGCCGACAAGACGTACCTTCCGGATCTCCTGGAATCCCTCGGTGGGCCCGACAACGAATCCACATCCTCATACCATCGCAAACTGCCTCAGTCCGTAATCGACACGATCGCAGTTCCCGTCAGCATACCAAGCAGCAAGCCCCTCGCCGAGGAATCTGCGCCGGAGCACTGCCAACTGAGTCACTATCCTCCGGCAGATGCCATGGCGCCCGTATTCCCACCAGGAGAAAACTTCGACCTCGCCTTGGCCCAGACGTTTCAGCAGACTCGCGAGGGCGCCGGCGTGCCCTTGCGAGACATCTTCTTCATATTCGAAGCCTACGGCCCACTGCCTAGAGAAGACAGCTGAGGTGGCGCGGCGCTCGACTGAGCACGAGGCAGGCTATGCGATGTAAGTTGTCGGGTCCCCCCTCAAAGTTTTCAGCGCCTAACAAGATGGCCCAAATCAGAAGATGGGTCGAAGCAAGCCCAAATCAGAAGATGGGTCGAAGCAAGCCCAAACCACGGCTCGAAGCAGCCTTGAAACATGGCTCGAAGCAGCCGCAAACCATGGCTCGAAGCAGCCCCAAACCTCACACAGCGTGGTGGATCCGCAGAATACGGACCGGATAGCGCTGAGATTTGCATGAGTTCGAGACAGTCACTCGGCCAGATGGCTGGCTTCAAAACGAGGTTATTAACTACTTCATGGTGCTAGTCAAAAGTCTTACATGAAAAGGAGGATTCCTCTCAGTCCGGTTGATGTAGTCACCAGCCAGTTTCTCATCGATGGTAGAAGCCAAGACCGCGCCAGGTGGGCGGGGAGGTTGCGGTTTGCCGCAGGGATCGCATACTCGCTCCGCGCCATCATGCCATCATAAGGTACTGCCACCACAGACCTCGCCGGGAGAGTTTGCCACCCTAGCCAAGTCCGCAATCTCACTTGCGCGGTCATCGGTTCATTCTCCGCAGCATCAGCTACAGTGCAATCGGGTCATAGTGGTCGGGAGAGCTAGAACGCCGTTTTGCAAAGGCAATTTTGCACTGCCACGACCTCAGGGCGCAAGGGAGTCGGATGGCATGCTGAGACTAGGGTGGTGTCATTCCCAGTGCGTTCCGCTCTAATCCCTCGATCGTGCAACGCCGCATCAGCATGAGGTCATGATTCGTGGTCGTTTGGACATTGTACTCGTTCACGTAACCTCGTCCACATCCTCCGTGACACCAGCTGTCGAAGGCTCTGCCAGCCCTGGCTGACTGACCCCACCCTCCGAACCACCCATGGGCAGGGGCTGCTCCAAGTCCGGCACCTGCACATCTTCCATCTCCTTCTCGTCTGTACCGTCATCCGCATCCGACCCAGCTGCTTCCGCCGGCTTCGTCACTCCCACATCACCCCCCTCCTTCTTCTCCACCAGATTCTCATTCAACTCCTCCCAATCCTTCGCCCTCGCCTGAATCTTCTTCGATCTCGCCTTGCTATCCGCGACCTTGCGCTCGTGCTTGTCGACAAGCACATCCGCCCTCTCCAGCGCTCGCAGCTGCCGCACTTTCTGCTGGCGGGTGAGCTGCTTCCCCTTCTTCTTCTTGCTGATCCCGGCGCTCTGGGCGGTGTGCAGCCAGGGCTTGTAGTCAGTCTCTTCAACGGGTGCCTTGGCCGTGGACGAGGGCTTCGCCTTGACTGCGAGGTCCTTTGGCGGTGGAGACTCGCCGCGGCGGGCAGCGCGGGAGCGGAAGGAGACCTCTGGAGGATGGTCAGATGTGCCACGTCTCGGCGTTGAATGAGGCTGCCATACCTCGCTTCTTGACCTTCGCCGTCTTCGCCATTTGTGCTGTATCTTGTAACTTCCCGATTGGTAAATGGAGAGCATACATAATGCACATGGATAAGAGAAACACTGCGCCAAGACTTCACTGGACCCTGCATATGCTGACCATCTAAACCTAAAGCCTTTGACATGTGCGCTCTTTGCCTGGTGAAAGCGAGACACACCCCCACCCTAAGGTTCTTCCCTTGCTACCTCTCGCCTGCGCTCATGCCGGGCTTGCGACAATATACAGCGTCGTAGCCATGGATCGCAGAGCGCGCCTTGACGACCTCCACCTTCCCGATACGGCACCCTCAGCAAGCACCACCGTCATCTACACCATCCTAGCCCTCTACGCCATCCACCAGCTGCTGGTGTACTTCGACTACGCGATCCTATCGCCACAGGAGATCGTCTGGAATGCGCTGGTCCATGCCGTACCCAAGCGACTCCTGCTAGACGCCGCGAAGAGGCAGGAGCTGCGCGCCAACGATATGCTGTCCCAGACACACGCCGCCAAGGGCGAGGCCCTGCGCAGGATACTTGGCTTCGGCACGGGCGCACTCTCGCACAAGCTCTCGGGCGGCGAAGGTGTCATGCGGAAGATGAGCGCCTTCACGGCAAGCGAGGCGGCAGCTACCACGGATGCTCCGCCTGGGCTAGGCAATTGGGACAACTCCTGCTATCAGAACAGCGTACTGCAAGGTCTGGCTTCGCTGGGGTCGTTGGGTACCTACCTGGGGAGGTCAGGCCCATATGGTGACGCTTCAAGCAGCACAAATGCCTCCTTGCGCGAGACTGTCGCGAAGCTCAACGACTCCACCAACAACGGGAAGCAGCTCTGGACACCCGCGAAACTCAAGAGCATGAGTAGTTGGCAGCAGCAGGACGCGCAAGAGTACTTTTCAAAGATCATGGATGAGCTGGACAAGGAAGCCGGCAAGGCAGTGTCTTCAGAGAAGGCAAAGTGCGGGCTGGAAGTTGCGGTAGAGGAGCGAACAGCCAAGGTACAGCAGTCAGCTGTTACCGAAGAGCAGGAGGCAAGCAATACGGCGGCGCGGCGCAACCCACTGGAAGGTCTGCTCGCCCAGCGGGTCGCATGTACACGGTGTGGCTTCTCCGAGGGCCTTTCGATGATACCCTTCAACTGCCTCACGGTGCCTCTTGGCTCGGACAATGTATACGACTTGGCGGAGTGCTTGGACGAATATACTAAATTGGAGGAGATCAACGAAGTGGACTGCGCCAAGTGCACGCTGCTTCGCGCAGAGGGCCAGCTCCGGCAGATGGTACCTACCACCAAGCAGGCGACGCAACAAAACGATGGATCCGCAGCGGAGGTCATCGCAAAGAAGACGATCACCTTGCCGCCTGAGCTTCGCGTGCTAGCCGCCAAGCGCCTACAAGCCATGCAGCAAGCACTGGAAACCGACGATTTCTCCGACACGTCCCTCAACGAAACCTGCCAGATCCCCAAGAAAGCGCACGTCTCAAGCACGAAGACACGACAAGCCGTAGTCGGCCGATCGCCACAGTCCCTCGTGGTGCACATCAACCGAAGCGTTTTCGACGAGCTGACGGGCGTCCAGCGCAAGAACTACGCCACCGTACGATATCCGATGTTGCTTGATCTGGGTGCGTGGACGCTTGGCGAGGACCGCGGGAGTAGTGGACATGCGACTCAGTCCATGCTTGCTCCTGACAGCGACGAGCCTCCGTGTCTGTACCGCTTGAAAGCTGTGGTGACGCACTACGGGAGGCATGAGAACGGGCATTACATCTGCTATCGCAAGCATCCCGTACGACCAACGCAAGACGCTGGCGCTGGCGCTGGTGATGTTGGGGACACCCAAGTTGCTCAGGAGAAGTGGTGGCGGCTCAGCGACGAGGATGTATCGTCGGTCACGGAAGGGGACGTGCTTGCGCGAGGTGATGCGTTCATGCTCTTCTACGAGCGTGAGGACGTGCTGCCGAAGCTCGGTGCGCCTGCACAGCCGGTAGCAGCGGTGACGGAGCGGGTGCCGGACGAGCTGCATGTCCGTGAAGTGGCGCTCGAAGAGGCTGCTGCAATCCCGCTGCCTGCGGAAGAGGCAGATGAAGAAGTCAAAGCCGGGAAACCTGCTCTTCCCTGCCCAACCGAAACGAGCCCCTGGCCACGTGACAGTCCCTGTGCAACGTCACCTCAGCCATCGACCGTTGTCGCCGATCAACCGTCAACGAACACGGCCGCTGAAAACGAGCCATGTGAAGCTGCCGACCAGCAGCAGCAGCAGTCGATACCCGCTGCCGCCGCAACGCTGCGGAAGACTCCCACGCCGCCTCTGATGCGAACCTCGCGCGGTCGGAAATCTTCTAGGCAGGCCTCTAGAGGCGAAGCCGGTTTCACCAATAATGCTTTCCGGCCCATGGCTGCCACGTGAGCAGTGAGTGATGACTATGCGAGAACGGGTTTTGCGGGTATTATCTTAGCGTGGGCGTTCGTTTGATCCTGGGCTCGCAGCATGGTGTTGATTTGTTAGGAGAGTGAATGGAACGGGACACCGTGGGCAGCGAGCGTGTCGTTGCAGCTCTGGGTATGATCGTTCGTACGAACACGAGATCGTTCAGTCGGTCCGTGCGTGGAGCTCATCCCTACTGCATTCGGAATCTCGCGCTTTCGTTCTGGATATGTGTGTGGGCTTCTCCGTGCTTGATGAGACGGTCAGTCCTTCGTGTGCGATGGTGATGATCTGTTTTCCTTTGCTCGCTTGTCGATCTCACTCCTACTGCCATTCTCGACTCGAAAATATAGCGGATTTTCAGTGGCACGAGAACCACAGCCAAAAGTGGCACTGCGCGGCAAGCGACTATAGCTCACACTCGCTCGCCGTGACTGAAGCCATAGCATAGGTCCTGCAGGCTACGACTAACCGTTGATGAATGGTTTGCGCACCCTTAATGAGCTTTGTGCAGGCAGACCTTTCCGGATACCGACACGAGCACCACTGCACTTGGAGGGCAGCGCTCGACACTCCAGGGTCCCACCGTTGCGCTGTACGAGGACGGAGCAGCCACTGCCGCCCTATTATGCTTCCTCATCGGCGACCTAGAGGGCAGGAAGAGACCCACGTTGGGCGCCGCTGTCGTCGTGCTCATTGGTGATATACTGCAGGCCACGAGCTACCTACTCGCTCAGCTGATTGTGGTGAGGATCATTACTGGTCTGGGTGTCGGCTCCTTCACAGCGACCTTACATTCGCGGGTCGGCAAGAGCTTGGAGGCGAGCTATAAAGGGTGACCCATGGTGCTCGAGGGTTCAGGAGCCCATCTTCGGCGTGACGTTCGTGGGCTGGCTTGGGCTCGGCTTCCGCTTCGTTCCACACGACAATGAAGTGAGGTGGTCACAGCACTGACGCAGGTCATCACGAAATCACTGTACGCTGGCCAGCAAGGCCATTCCGACAACCCGTTCGCCAGAACGCCCGATGGCCACCTCAACCGCACCCTTGGCCATCGGCATTAACATCCTCGCGCAGTTGTCCGGCGTCAATGTCATCATTTCTGGTCCAACACCAACGTCAAATGAGAACTGGGCTACAGCGGATTGACCTTCCGTATCGTTACCAGTAATCTACAGATGTGGCAATTCCTCGCCGCCATGTCCGCAATCTTCTTGATCCATCTTTTCGGCCGACGGAGTTGGCTGCTTGTTGGAGCATCCTTGATGGTGGTTGCGAACGGCTGGCTGGCTGGCCTGCGTTCAGTGCATTCCTACAGTAGCAGCCGGGTGCTCGCTCATCCCTTGATTTCTCGCTCTTGCCGCCTTTCCCATCGGACTCTTCCTCGTCGCCTGTGTACGCCTCCGACATCGCACCACTGGGGATACAAGCGCAGGTTACGGCGATGTCATCAGCGTTCAACTGGCTCTTCAACTTCTTCGCCGCTGAGGTTCCGATCGCGTTATTGGGTGGAAGTAACATCTAGTGTACGTCTACACCAACTCTCCTTCAATTGCCGTGCTATCTGATCGTACCGAAGACCAAAAGACGGACGTTGGAGGACATCGATGCCTTCTCTCTGAGCGCGCAGAATGCGCTGCAGCCGCTCCAAATGGGCAAGGGATTGCTGCCAGGGGTCGCAGAGGAATCTGATATGAGAGAAAAGGCCGGCGTTGGGCGCCGAGAGAGTGAAAACTGCATAGCAAGGATGCTTCGCGTACGGCTTTGTATCTACACGTCTGGCTAAGGCTGAAAGCAAAGCGATTCCATAACGTTGCTTCCCGGCCAATGCGCAGTCCGCGAGCTGCAAGAGCAAGCTTCCACGCCTTCCCAGCCAAAGTACGTAACGGGGAGGCAAGTTCATCGGCGCCCAAGCCAAAACGTCTCTTCCATGAAGATGCATCCCGAATGCCTGAGCTGGGGAATGCGTACTGTACGTTTGTGGTAGCCTGACCAGTGGGTGGCCACCCGGAATAGTCTCATCTTGGTAGACGCTGCAACGTTGTGAGCACGACGACCTTCAATCCTACTGCCGCAGTATGCGCTTCACAGGAGAGCCTGTATCGAACGCGCCCATTCCACCCTGCAGATAGATTAGCTCATAGTCGCTGTCTGTGATCAGCACCTACCACGTAAGCCCACGCTTCTGCTCTCGCCTGCATGAGTTTGCAGGCAGGCGAGAGTCGCCACTCGCTGCTGAACTCGTTCGCCTCCATAATGCTTTGCCCCTATTCGAACCGCATCGTCTTGCCACCCTCTGTCTGTCCGGCAAGCACTGCCAAATTCTATCGAGCTCCGTGCCCAGTCACCCGAGCCCACCAGCCACAGACCTCACCGTCGCTACCGCTGAGCTAAGCGCTTCGTTCTGTCACGCTGCCACAGACCCTCCGTCATTGCCACGTCTCCTACTGGCCCCAAAGCTGTTGACCGGTGGCTTGCCTCATAGCAACGCTTCGACGTGGCTACCAGAGTTTCTTGAAGCTCGTGCCACGCTTCCTACTGGGCCAGCACTCGCGCAAAGCCGAGACCAGTGGCTTGGCTCATAGCAACGCTCGACGTGTTGCCCAGAGCTTCTTAAAGCTCGTGCTCTGCCGTTAGTGCACGCTCTGTTGTTGTTCTCCTTTCCTTCTTCATCAGCATTGAGGTACGGCTGTGACTCCCTTACTGTAGCCATTCCGGCTTGCCCATATCTCCTCGCGTCCCTATGGTGCTGAGCTCTTGCTCTGAATGCTGCTTCGTTTTCTTTCTCGCGTTGGTTTTGCATGTCCGCCGTCGCTTCCAGCGTCGGGCAAGAATCTTTCCCCTTATACAACGCCGTTGCTTCCAGCTTCGGGCAAGAATGTTTCTCTCCCATCTCACTTACGCTGTGCTCTCGAAAGCTCACACGCGGCTGCTACAACCTCACCGTCGCCATATTCCACATGAACCTCTGCTAACCACCTGGTGTCACGCAGTGAGCTCTTTGCCGATATCTACCACACACAATGAGTACCTCACACAACATCACCACCACCACTCTCAAGGCAACCCGTGTGTTCAGTGCAGGCACACGCGGCACACCCTCCCGATTTACTCGGGGAAATACTACTGTCACCAACCCATTCTACACGCCGAGTCAGCCTACCGGAACACAGGCGACACTGACTCAAGCCTCCAGCATCACTCGTCCACTGATGGATTCCGGCCTGCCGCCACAGGTGCCGGAAGTGACGAGTCGATCCGTGGGGTCGTTGACGATATTGCGGCGCTGTCTTGCACAGGTGAGCTTGACCCCGCTTCCACCGGTCGCAGTTTCTTTCTGTTGTTAGCGGTTGTTGCTAACGTCTATCTGCATCAGGTCGCAGAGGGGAGAGAGAGGAAGGAGCAGGAGAGGCTGAGATGGGAGAGGGCCTTCGAGGGGTGGGAGGAAGGCGTTGCGGAGGCTGTGGAGGCGAAGAGGGCGAGAGATGACGCTCTGCCGACGAAGCAGTGGGTGGATGAGGAGATGGAGAGGCAGGTGCAGGGGACGTGGGGCCGGCAGGTCCTGCTCGCCGGCTTTGAGGAGGCGGTGGACGAGGATGTACGGAAGGCGCGAGAGAATCTGGTGTGGAAGCAGCAGATGATCGACCGCCTCGAGCGCAAGAAGGCGTCCTACCAGCAGCAGCAGCAGCAGGCATCACCTTCCGTCTCGGTGCACGAGCGGATAGCACCACTGTCCGTCTCGACGCAAGAGCAGACGGCACCACCTTCTGTCGTTGAGCAGCCACCACCACGGCGGTATCAACCTTGGGGCAGCAAGGCGAGGTCAAGGCCGTCTTTACTGAGGATGGGGCAGGCGCCACCTGTCCCATCACCAGTCGAGGAGGAGCAACCTGCTCCGATGCCTGTTGAGCAAGAGAGCAGGATTGCATCCTGGGCGTCGGAAGTCGCAAGCCAGACGACCTACCCGATGAAACGGCCGTTCAGCATCGGATGTCCACCCGAGGAGGTTATCTTCCGTTGCGGGCTGGGCCCGAAGCCAGTCGTGCCTGCCCGGCCGACTGCTTTCCGCAAAGCGTCCAGGCGGACACCACTCGTGGACGAGACGACATGCAGAGAGGTCGTCGTCGACGATGTTCGCATCCCCGCCAACATCGACGAGCGTCCGGCCGCGGTATGCCGTACCGAGCCACCACCGCCGCCTCCACCTTCCGGAGAAAGCGACGTGGACGATGCCATCATCATCGACCACGACGAGTGGCAAAGCCGCCTCGAGCTTGCCGAGGCGCACCGCCTTGAGCGTGTGCAGCAGACAGAGCCAGAGCCAGAACCCGAGACCGAGACCAGCGCCAGCTTCGTTGACAGGATCAAGAGCTGGGCTGGGAAGGCTTGGACGGCTGTGAAGAGGACGATTTGGGGTTGAGTCCCGGGGGGAGGTGAATGATGAGAGGAGGAGTCTGCTGTTACACGCTCATCCTACAAGGGCTTACGACCTGCTGCGGCGATAGGGCCAACATTCTGGCCACCATCGACTTGCTCTAGCTACGCGAAAGCTGGCAGTCGAAGGAGTCTCACGGTCGCGAGGACTGTGAGGTGCTCCGGTGGTACCACAACGAAGCCGGCGTAGGAGAATGGGCGGTTGGGTTGCGACGTGACGGGGTCATGTTGCTGTTGATTGGAGGGCCGGAGGTGTGGGCCGGGTGATGGTGCGGAGGTTGATGGTGGTGCCGGAGTGTGTGGTGTGCGAGGTGGTGCGGACAAGACGGCGGACGAGACGGCGGACGAGACGGCGGACGGTGCGAGATTGTGGCGATCGAGGTTCGGCACATTGTGCGGCGGCAGATGGTGCGGTCGAGACGGCAGACATCCGGCGGCGCGAGGTTGGTGTTGTCGAGGTCATGCGGACGGCAAGGATGTGCGCAGCGGTTGTGGGCATGACAGTGGAGAGAGGAGCGGGCTGAGGAGTTGGGGTTGGGTGGAGAGGTGTGAGGAGAGGAGAGCAAGACAGAAACAGCCGAGACCAGCCCCCGAGGGGAACAGAGGCGAGACTGGCTCGCGTAAAACAGAAAAGGTTCATGGCGAGTGTGGTGGCGGCCACATGATGACCCATTGGGCACCAAAAAAACTTGGAAAATGGGCAACAAAAATCAATGGAGGCAAAACAAATGCGCTAGTGGCGGACCGCTGGGCGGTGGAAGTCTTCGAGTTCAAGGCTCTGGCGTTGCTTGGTGTTGCGTTCTGCTTTTGCTTGACCGCGTTGCTTTCTGCTTTGCTTTGCTTTGCTTTGCTTTGCTTTGCTTTGCTTTGCTTTGCTTTGCTTTGCTTTGCTTTG